>JARHVA010000439.1:292500-342500 GCA_037957365.1 Torreya grandis | reverse complement strand
TCCAAGCTATAAGGTTGATTCTTCAAATGAAAAGGTATGTTGAGATTCTATGTTGTCTCCATGTATTATCAATCCAATCATAAAAAAGAAGGAGAATGTTGTAGTGGATGAACATGTTACTTATATTAATCTTAAGAAAAATAAGAATAACTATAATCTTTAAATTACCAAGGAGGAGAATTAAAATGAGGAGTTATGAGCAAATCTTGGTTTCACATTATTCTAAAACATTGTGAAATAGTGTGTCTCTGCCTATGCTTCTTATGAGACATCATTCTTATGGAGAAGAAATTTTGTGTTATAAATATCATAATTCCAATATGTATAGAGATGTGTGTTAATCTTATAAGGTCATTAGTTAAGGGGAGCAACACGTTCATGTATTTGCTCTAGAGGTTTGTGAAAGAGCTATAATACAGGGTCAAAATGGGTGGTTCCATCTGGCTTAATGAGATTGATGTAATTTCAATAATATTTTGGTACTAATAAAGGTATGTTAACTTATTTTTGATGTGTTCTAGGTGTTTTTATGGTCTGAAGGTATGTTGAAGTCAAATTGGACATTTTTTTTACTCTCAGGTTTCCCAGTTTATGCTTAAGAGTATGTAGGTCCTAAATTAGGTTATAGGAGGTATATGTTTAAAAATGTATGGAGGCTAAGATATTGGTCAAAAAATGTGAAGTGGTTTTTCCAAAGTTTACAATAAGTTTTAGAGGTGGATGTTGATTGGAAGGTGTTATGTTGACCTTGTTTGTTTTGAGATTTTAGGGTTTTGGGCTTTGCTAGAAAAGTGGTTTTATTTGTTATTTTAGGTCTAAGTATTATTAATAGGATTACTAATACAAATGGGCTGTAAAATCAAGATTCATAGAGATCTTAAGGTTTGTGGTTTCCTAATTATTCATGTTTTTGTCAAGATGGAGGCCTAATTGGTAAGTTAGTTTGTGAAGGAAGTATGTTGCATAGGTTGATCTAGTTGTTTAAAATTGGTGTGATTGAGGGCGCATATGAGATTGATCCATATATGAAGTTTCATGTCTTGAATATGTTCCAACTAAAAGTTATGGATTTTAAAAGCTCTAAGTAGAGCTACAAGGAGTCTAGATAGGCCTAATATGAAGATTTGATGTTTTTGCTCAGTGTTTCCAAAATAATGAGGTATGTATGTTTCAATTAGAGTTATTGGGTTATTTTAGTGCATGTTTTCTATTTGGTGAGTATTATTAAATTCTATTGGTGGTCCCTGAGGTGGCTTGAGATAGTGGCTAGTAAGCATGTGTGGTGGTTTTTCATGGTGTATAGAGATTTGAAGATGCTCAAGTGGTGCAAAGGCTCAAAAATATTAGGGGGACTCCCTCTTAGATGTTTCTTAGTAAGTTAAATTATATTTCAATTATTTTGTGTGTTCTTTATTCATTATTTTTAGTGTTTGGTTAAAGAGGGTATTGGCTTTGAGCTAGAGGATGTTATCAAGATAAGAAGAGGTAGGCAAAAGTTAAGTGAGAGTTTGTATCATATTTATAAGATGGTCCTCTCATATTTTTAATATTTTTAGGTCCTTATGATTAATTTTTTTCCACTTTGTCATTGTGTCAAATGGGAGAATGTTCCTATCATGAGAGTGCTTGAAGAGAGAGAAGGAATGTGAACTATATGATATGTGTTGACATCAATGACAAAGGGGGATATTATTGGATATTTGTCAATGATGTCATGGTTATTTCATGGAGGTATCTTTTTTAGTGGATGAAGTTAATTTATATCCTAAATGACAATGACAAAGTGTGTAATGTGCTTATACTAATGTGCTTAAAGTTGGCTTAGTGGATCTTCAATTTTGGCATGGTTAGAGATGTTTAGGGATGAATATGTTGATTTGAAGTTTTGAAATAGGTACATAAGATGTTTTATATGATTTTATTAATTTTGTGCATGAGTGGAATTCATTTAGTCCATATTTTTCATCTAGACAATTTGGGTCTAGTGGTAGAATATCTAAGTAGGCAGTTTCCTGACATCACTATTGCCACATGTGGATGAGTCAGGGGGAGTTGGTCATATGGCTGTGATAAAATTAGTCCCTAGCTGATATGAGATAATTATTAGGTCATTTACCTAATCATAATCAAATATATACAAGTGAAAAGTTGGGCTCCTAGTCATTTTGACATTGTTTTCCCATACATAGCCAAATTTGTAATATGGCAAGAAGAACTGAGTAAGCATATTGATATAGGCATATCTCACACATGTGGAAATTTAAAGAGAAATTATCTTATGGGTTTATTTTTATTTTTTACTATTTTATTTCTAATAACTTTTTGGTCAAGAATCAAAGCATGACAAAAGATGTGCATGTTCAAAATTGGCCTACTAGACAAGTTTTTGACATAGTTGGCTATGTGGTAGAAAAATGTGAGTGAGCATTTTAATGTAATTATATCTCAAACATATAAGGGTTAAAAGAGTATTTTTTCATATGGTTTAATTTTTATATGTGATTAAATCATATGGTCCAAATTTTAGAACATGCGCTTGAGTGAAGCAAATGATATGGAGGTGCAAAGTTGACCTTACAAACAGATTTCAAAGGTTTCCATACTTAGTCAAATTTGTACAAGGTAAAGTTTAAGAAACATAGATGGAGTGTGTTTAATCCAATATATTATGATTTTTTGATATGGTTCTAAGTTTTTTATGTTAAATTTTTAGTAGAGATAAATATTGAGCATATTCCAAGGATCAACGGTTCATGTGAGTTTGTACATCTAGATCTATGGTGCACAGTAAGTCAAATGGGTCAAAGTGTTTGATGCTTAAATTAAGTAAATATGAAGTTCCTTAAAAAAATATAAATTGAATTTGTTCACTCCAATATGTTTATAATTAATTATATGAGGACAAGTGTTTGATGTTTAATATCAAGTAGAGATAAAGACTGAGCTACATACAAGAGATCAACAGAGCACATTAAATCAAATAGTCAAGATGAAGATCCAACAATGAGCGATGAAAGGTAAAGTTCAAGTTAATTAAAATTAAATAAATGGTAAATGATTTATATAATCATCTAGGACATGAGATGTAAGAAAAGTGACCGAGGTTTAATTGTGATTCTTTGTATTTGAATATTTGATTTTAACAAAGGAAAAAACTAGTGCTCTATATTTTGGCAATATATTTTGATCTATGTAGAATTTTCTCATGGTGTAAAAATAATTTTTTTAGAGGAATCCAAGGTGAATACATAATTATGAATTTTAAGGTATAATTGTGTGTATAGTCAAATATATTGAGGTCCAAAGTTTAATCCACGTTTGACTACGTTCTGTAAGTAACCAAAGAAGGGTAATTAAGCTTTTTATAATGTTGTTTCGATGTTTAATGATGAATTATATATTGGATAATGTTTTATAATCCATAAATAATCTATGTGTGAATTATAAAGGTTTGAAAAATCATATTCAATATGAACAATGCTTGAGAATTTGACTGTGTATTTGTTCATAATGTTCTTGTGCAACAAGTCAGTGTTTGAGTTGTTTATGCATACACATAAGTAAGTGGAGTTGAATGTGATAATTTGAGGATGTCTAAGGGGACATAAGGAGTGGAAATTTGTATTTTAAAATGTTCCTATGATCTAAATTTTCTTTGAAAAATATAAAAAAATTGAATGGGTCTCCATAGGACCTAAAAGTGACTTAGGCCTATTTGAAAGTGGATTGTGATTAAGTGTGACCCATGTAATATGCCTTAAAGGTGAGGGCATATAATTTGTCTAACTAAGATTTTTATAATTTATGATAGATCTATATATAGTGAAATCAAATATGATGATTTTTAGACTTGAGTGTGAGACTTGTGAGAAGATTTTGGGGAGACAAGTGTAAGGTGTATGTGAGAGTTATGGAGAAAAGGAGAGGTAGAGTGCCCAACTAATGGATTGATAAGAAAAGAATATTTTTGACTATGTGTATGACTTATAGTTTATATTTCTAATGTTATAATAATTATATTACAATTTTAGGATATGTAAAGAGGTCCCAATGTGCATATGAGGATAGTTTGAGTGAAGAAGGAGAGAGATTGTGACATGCCTATGTGAGAGGCCTATATGAGATAGAGAGGGAGTATGTGTAGAGGTTAGAGATCCATCATCAGGTATTGAAGATAATAGTTCTAAAGTGGAGGAATTAACTTAAATAAGGGTCTAAAGGATTTGATCTTCCTTAGGGGTAGTTGCTCCTTGTGAAACATGTGTTCCACTAAAGTCCTTTGGTCAGGTGGATATGATCAAGGCTTGATAGTCTAAAGGAGTTGATGAGTCTCTTTTTTTTATTTCTTATAAGAAAATAGTCCATGTATTTTAGGATTGATATTGGGTTTTATTCCCCATGAGGGTTTCCCATAAGAACTATGTATTATATGTTTTATCTTGTGTATTCATGAATGAATGAGCTCTCTTGTTAATGTTTCTTGATCAAGTTGATATATGCTGATTATTTAATAGTTTAAAAGGAGTGGAATTGAAATAGAAATATTTGTGATCACTGATTCACCACTATTCTTAGTGATTATACCTATAACACCCACTTCACTAGTTTTGTTTCCCCTCTTGATAGGCAAATTGTGATTTTAAATCTATTTTCCACTCTTCTATACTTTTTTCTTCTTCACATCTTAAAAATATGCTAACACTACTTTGTTTTAGTGTTATCAATATTTAGAGTAAAACAACATTTGTTAGTAACTATGGATTAAGTTATTTACACCATTAATCTACATTTATAGATGTGCCTTGATTTATTTTATCATTATTATGCCACCATTTTTGTAGACACTTGAATCTGTTTCTACTTTCATGTACTTTTTCCCATTATTGAGTGACGTTGGATTTTTACTTCACAATCATAAATGTTCTTTCCCATTTTATGCACCTTTTTCCATTGATGATTAAGGCTTTTTAATACTCCATCAATGTTGTTTTACCATTTTTATTACCCATGTTTGTTTAAGTAAGCATTGTTACTACTTTTACATTTAATGTTTGATTACCATCCTTTTCAACATGTATCTTTGGTTTGACTTGGTGAGTTTGCCTTTCTTACTTAAGGTTTAATTTTTTTATTTTTTTGATCTTTAGAAGCCTTGGTTTTTTGGTTACCTAATTTACTCTAAATTTTGACTTGGTAATTTGGTATAACATAGCACTTGTCATCCCAACATTCTAAATTTACAATTATGTCTCATCCATATATCCCCAATTATCTTGGCTTTCTCATGTTTGTTTGTTTTTGCTCTTTAGTTTTATATTCTTTGGTTTGTCAAAATACATCTCTACACCCTCCATAATAAAAATACAAACACAATAAACAAACATCTAGCAATAAAGGTAAGTTAAGGTGAACATTAAATTTACTTTCTCAATTATTTCCCTTTTCATCAGTTACTTTTAGTTATTTGCTTTAAAATACTATAAATTTTTTTATCCTAAGTGTTGTGTTACTATGTTATTTATTGAAGCACTACCCTCTATTACACTTGAGTTGCATTTGATGAGCTTCAAGTGGGGCATATGTATACACATAATATTTTCATACTTTATCAATTATTGATGGTTTCTATCTTGCATGAACCCATCGAGTCTCAATATCTATAAGAACACACCTTAAGGGGTAAACTAGGAAATGGATGGGTAGATTATTGGTGCTTCATAGGATTGTTTTCCTTTACTAACACTTATTACCAATCCAACTAACTCCTAAAAATAATTCCTTAAGTTTGGCATCAACTTTTTCACACTCCTCCAGTCATTTACCACCTTCAGTAACTCTTTTCCAAACGTAAAACCTCTTTTGATAGGTTACAATACTAAGTCAATTGGGTATACCTTTTACTCTTATTGGCAAAACTAATTTAGGGTATAGGTCAGCTCTTGGCCAACCTAGCCCATGACCTAGTGAGTTTTTGTCAATAATGATACTAGGTCGACTAGGTCAATCCTGTTAGCTGAAACTTTTAGAAGGGTTTGGGCTTAGATCTACCTATATAAACACATTCATTTTACCATTATTAGAGAGACATCAAGATTTATTATTCATTTGTGATTCTTTACAATCTACTCTTCCATTATTCTACTTGAGGAGTCTTAGCTTGGGGTTTCTACTTGGATAAGAATCTAGTCTTATGGAGAAGTATTGGATGTTTTGGCCTTTATTAATGATCCTTACAAACCATAACAACCTATTGAAAATTACCTTTGTCCAAGGGAGATATTGATTCTCAATGGGTTCGTCTTCTAGGTAATTATCTCTAACTTTGATCCTCTCATTAGTAGATAAAAGTAGCATAAGTAATGGCTTTTGAATAATATTAATCTTCTACTCTGTGAATTAGGGTCTTAATTATACATAGTTTAATTAGGATTCTATTATGCATATTTTTTTTTTATTTTTTTAATAACCCCCATATTGTGCCACAATCTTTGGTGGGAACTAGATTATATTTCTTTGCTTTACTTGTTATTATTATAGTAAATATGAAAACATAGGACCTAGTTAGGGTTATTACAATTTTTTACTTGAATTGAGGCTTTGGAACCCTTCTTAGTGATATTATTGTGATAAGAGATCCCTTAATTGGGTCTAGTGGATCCATATTGTTCATTTTCTTGATTATCTAATGTATCCCCAATAGAAAGTGTAAGTAGGATCTATCTTCTATGATCTAGGATTGATTTGTAGATATGATGCATTTATGATTACATACAACTATTGTATTTAATTATGTAGGTGTTCTTTTACTATTTTATCAGGGTTTATGACCTATATAGATCCAACCTTCCATGATCTTATGGATTTTAAAGGTTACGATGTGTGTCTAGGAATGTTTTCATGGTTAAAACTTTAGAGGGAGGGTGTATGAGTTGATGAGGATGAATATGGAGTGAACTAGGGGGTTGAAGCATGGAAACAAGGTTGAAATGCAATGTAATGGTAGTGAAGACAACATGAAATGGTAAAATCATGGCTATGATATGAAATGAATCATGGAAACCCACCCAAGAAAAACTAAAATAACCTTGAAGATACTGTTGACCCAATTTTGCCCCTCAGGCAAAATCTCGGTCACCTTCTACACCTGCTTTACATGGCTAGTCATTTCAGGTTGCAAGGTCCATCTTCAGGGTTCAACAGCTTCATTTTAGAGCATTGGTTCATCGGCCTCATTCATTGACGTTCACGGTAGTGAAAGGTAGAGTCTTCAAATGTTTACACAAGAAGAGAGGAAAAGAGTTGGGGCATTTAACAATAAGGTGAAAGAAGGGCAGACAAAATGCAGAGGGTGGCAAAATCACTGCCCACAACACTAGCAGGTAAAAAGAGACCACCTACACACGAGAAATGGGTAGCAAAATTGCCGCGTGAAGCAGCCAATGGAGAAAAAGAGGCCATTAACATCGGTTGACATCGGCAAAATTTCTGCGGTCAGCAGCTTAAATCAGCTGACATCGGCAAAACTGTCGCGGTTAGTGGCTTATCAACCGATGTTAGCAGAAGTCTTGTGTGAAGTCCATGATAGTGGGTGGAAAATTCACCGCCCATAATAGCAGGCAGCAAAAAACCCTATAGAGCACAGGAAAAAGCCTGGCCCACCACCGAAGAAGACCAACACGCAAAATGAGGCAACAAGCATGGTCTTGGTAGACTTATGACATCAGCTATAGTGTTTTTTCACTCTTCCCAATGAGACTCCTCTTGGCTCTTCCCATATAAATACACAGACTTGGTCATTTATCAAAAGATATTCTCACACTTTTGTAAAGAGCACTGCTCTCCAAATTTTCCACCTGAATCAATAAAAGATAGTTTTTACCTCTATTTAGATGGATTGTGCAGAGTATGCATTAAATGTTGGTCTGTGTCTAGTCATTATCTCTTAATGCTCTGACAAGTTCAACACCAACAAACCTGTGATCTACAAAGTGCCACTATCTGCTGCTGTCAGGAGTAGAGTTCTGTTTTGGAGGTATAGAACAGGTGAGGTCACAGACAGTGTGTATTTCTCAGCACCTCAATGAGTCCCTATTTCTTATGCTTTCCATAAGAACCTCCCTGTCATCCCAAAGACCTGGTCTTTTCTACCAAATCTGAGTGTATGTATGTTTTGTTTGGTCCTGAGTGTGGAGGTGGGAAGGTCATTTCATTTTTGGTGTATCACCTCTTTTAGAGTAAGCTGTTTGTTTTCATGCATTTTTTCTCTCTTTTCATCCCCACCAGTATATGTATATTTTTGCAGTACCTGAAACAAACAAGATACATCATAGGGAACTAGCCCATATCTAAAGACTCTCCTCTCCTACTTCGCCATCCCACAGGTGAGAGAGGGGTTTCCATGTTGTGGGGAGAGGGCAAAAACCCATTTTCCTACTGTAGGGTGCACTTTCCAGTGTCAATAGTTTTGGCACGCCTGATGGGATCCCAAGTTTTTAATCAAAAAAGTTGCAGGGTTACTCACTAATCCTATTACAGTAGAGGAACCACCAATACAGCACCGTGCACGTCAATAGTTTTGGCACGCCCGGTGGGACTATATTTTATCATGTTTTTTTTAACACAGTAAAGTTTCAAGATTGATGCTGGTCCTGTTACAAAAAATCAAGTTTCTTCAGCATCTGGTGACTTTGAGTAAATCTGCTAGTTAAGTAGCCTGGTGCCATCAGAAATCATCCACTTCTTGTATGTATACTTCTTTTGCACAAAATCATGGATTTTTTTCTCCTTCATATAATATCGATCAGACTCAAAATATTTATGGAATCCCCTCAAGTAGCTCTCTCAGTTGCCCTGCAACTATAAGGGAGGTGGCATTGGAATTTGAGAGGCAGACAATGGAAATCAACAGGCTGGAAGAGCAATACAAATATCAGCAAGAGCTGATGTATAAAGAGGAGTGCTTGTTTAGGCAAGCGTAGGTCGTACAATCCATGAAGGAGAGGCACCAAAATGGAGAAATCCATCTTTTCAAGGTAGCCAGCCTTGCATGCCCCCTCCTACCCTGAAGAAAACCCCCTCTTTTACACCAAATCCATTTTATCAAATTGCACTTACTCACTCCAAATCATCAAATACAGTTGCTCCCAATCCCATGCGCTTGGCTTTCCAACACCAAGTGACATCAGAGCAACCCCCCATGGAGATCAATCTTTTCAACTCCTTAGATCAGGAATCTTCCATCGAGAATAGTACCAGCCAACATGTCCCTCTTCTAGAGGCTCCTCCAACGCACCAACAGTGTTTTCCTTGCATTCCTCAGCCTCCCCAAGTTTTCCAACATGATGTGCAAATTCCAAGTTGGAGGAAAGAATGTCAAGGACCATCTCAGAGATTTGAAGAGGATCATGCTAGCCACCTCCAAGAAAGACTCTTCCAGGAAAACCTAGCTAGATAAATTGAAGACTTAGAGGCTAGGATGAAACTGCTTCTTCAAAAAGAGATAAAATTTTTAGACCTTACGAAAGAGCCTCAGGGCCTTGTGGAAAATGAAGTTACTGCTTATTCAAAGGAGAAAAATTTGAATTTAGAGATCCTAAATTGGGGGAAGACAGTGGAATCATGGGGCAGCAAAGAGGAAGAAGAAAAGTAAGTTTTTTCTCAAAACCTTGAAGAAGCTGAAGCTATGCCTGCCTATGATGATACTAGCAGCCTCCAGGAAAAGATTTTACAAGAGGATCTGAGTAGGAAAATAGCAGATTTGAAATTTAGAGAGAGTTCCCTCAACCAATGTGTGATGGACGATTCAAACCAAATAGTGCATTCAATGTCTGAACACACCCCACTTACACATTTCCAAGAGAGTTATCAGGCCGCCCCTGATATTGATGAAGTGTTGACCAAGTGGAGGGAGGAGAGTCATCCAATTCTAGCTCAAGGGCTGTCCCCTCTCCCACATGTTTTCTCCACTTTGTCCCTTCTCGAGGAAGACCCTATTTTGCAAGAGGCAGGAGAGGAACAAAAGATCCAATCTGCAGTCCTTTAGGAGGTTGTCATGAGCGACAATGAAGAATAAATCATCATTGATGCCCCTTGTGAAGACCTTATCAGCAGTGGAGAAGATGCAAGCCTTGCATATATGCAGATGTTCTAGCAATTTGAAGAGGAACAAATGCATGGTAAGCTCTCTCCTCCTCTGTTTGATGAACTTCCTTGCTGTTTTGATGAGATCGAATACATTGAAGAACCTGAGTTAGAGGAGGATCAGGAGAATATTCTTGAAAATCTAGAGAGCTTGATCAACAAAGAGGAAAAGGAGAAGTCTATCTTCATTTAGGAATACCTTGAAGAACTAAACTTTAAATAGATAAGTGAAGTCTTATGGGATGAGCAATCATTTTGTGGGCCCCTTTTAGACATCACCACATTTGCCCTTCTTCAAGAAGGCCAAGAGGAAATAGAGGATGAGTCTGACAAAGTTTTCACCAAGGCAAAAGGGAACGGGTCAGACCATGATACATTGCAGAAGAATTGTGCAGATCAGAAGGCTTACGGTGATGAGCCAAAAACAATTGATATCTTGGTGATGAGCACCAATATCAGGGACCAACATTTAACAGGCCTCTAGGGACAATCAGAATACGTATATAATGGAGACATGTTTGATTTTGATCCCCTTGATTTCCAGCCAACTCAGGTGACAGGCAGGAAGAACAAGTCACTAAATCTCTTTTTCTTTCAGCTACTTGCCTACCACCATAAGTCTCCTCACTAGGAAGGGGACTTAAGAAATTTTCCTTTTGATCTAGGAGGGAGGTGAACATTCCTAGTCAGCAGTATATAATAGTTTGCTTTTAGTTGTTTCCCCTGTTTTCCTTAAGTGTAGTTGCACAGGTAGTCATTTTTAGCTTTGTGTGTTTCCCTTTGTTTGGGGGTAAATTCTGTGTATTTGATTATGAGATTATCAAAGCTATTGTGAACTCTCTTCAAATTCATCATCTGACTCTGCACCCAATGGATATGCAAGGCAACTGGGTTCTAAGCATAGCAGACACGCTTACCCTGTGAGTCGCTAATTTGTTGACCCAATTTTTCCCCTCAGGCAAAATCTTGGTCACCTTCTACACCTACTTTACATGGCCAGTCATTTTGGGTTGCAAAGTCCACCTTTAGGGTTCAACAGCTCCGTTTCATAGCATTGGTTCATCAGCCTCGTTCGTTGACGTTCACGGTAGCGAAAGGCAGAGTCTTTAAACATTCACACAAGAAGAGAGGAAAAGAGCTGGGGCATTTAACACTAAGGAAAAATAAGGGTAGATAAAATGCAGAGGGTGGTAAAATTGCCACCCACAACACTGGTAGGTAAAAAGAGACCACCTACACACAAGCAATGGGTGGAAAAATTGCCGCATGAAGCAGCTAACGGAGAAAAAGAGGCCATTAACATCGGTTGATGTCGGCAAAATTTCCACTGTTGGTAGCTTAAATTGGCTGACGTCGGCAAAACTGCCACGATCGGTAGCTTATCAGCCAACGTCGGTAGAAGTCCCATGTGAAGTCCATGACAGCGGGCGGTAAATTCACCACCCACAATAGCAGGCAGCAAAAAACCCCTATAGAGCATAGGAAAAAGCCCGCCCAGCCACCAGAGAAGACCAACATGCAAAACAAGGCAACAAGCATGGTCTTGGCAGACTTATGACATCAGCTACAGTGTTTTTTCACTCTTCCCAATGAGACTCCTCTTGGCTCTTCCCATATAAATACACAGACTTGGTCATTTATCAAAAGATCTTCTCACACTTTTGTAAAGAGCACTACTCTCCAAATTTTCCACCTGAATCAATAAAAGACAGTTTTTACCTCTATTTGGATGGATTGTGTAGAGTATGCATTGAATGTTGGTCTGTGTCTAGTCATTATCTCTTAATGCTCTCACAGGTTCAACACCAGCAAACCTGTGATCTACAAAGTGCCACTGTCTGCTGCTGTCAGGAGTAGAGTTCTATTTTGGAGGTATAGAATAGGTGAGGTCACCTACAGTGTGTATTTCTCAGCACCTCGATGAGTCACTATTTCCTATGCTTTCCATAAGAACCTCCCTGTCATCCTAGAGACCTGGTCTTTTCTACCAAATCTGAGTGTATGTATGTTTTGTTTGGTCCTGAGTGTGGAGGTGGGAAGGTCATTTCATTTTTGGTGTATCACCTCTTTTAGAGTAGGCTGTTTGTTTTCATGCATTTTTTCTCTCTCTTTTCATCCCCCCCAGTATATCTATATATCTATATTTTTGCACTGCCTGAAATAAATAAGATACATTAGAGGGAACTAGCCCATATCTAGAGACTCTCCTCTCCTGCTTCGCTGTCCCACAGGCGAGAGAGGGGTTTCCATGTTGCGGGGAGAGGGCAGGAACCCATTTTCTTACTGCAGGGTGCACTTTCCAGCGTCAACAGATACCACACATATACCTATGAAAACTAGCATTTTGGAGGTAGGAAAAATGGAAAACACAATTAAAAGAGAAACCTAGGATTCTCCAAGAAACCTTAACTTTGGCTAAGAAACCTTAATATTTGCTAAAATTGATTGTGTGATCTTTAAAGGCAAGGAGGGTGAACTTTAGGCATGTGAGGCTACCATGGAAGGTAAGGAACCTAATCCCAAAGATGTGATGATGACATATTATGACTCAAAAACCTCATTTCATAGTATTGACTATGTTTGAAGGTTTTGATGGCATGACAGCACATAGTCCTTTTATGTAATGAACTCCATATATGTATGAGCCATTTCTTTGAAGACACTCTAAGATGAAAAAAGGACATTATGAACACCAAACTTGAGTAAAGAGGTATGAGGAATCTTAAATCACTCAAAAAATATTTTAATATTGTCAACCCTTTGTGATGAGAGCACTCAACACTCTGTTCACTACCCAAATATAGTTGTAGACTGCATACTATACGAGTTTAGAGATTTTTTAGTTCCATAAGGTTACACATGTGAACCAAACACTAAAATTTCCATGAAAGGTTAATATAAGACCTAATGAAATAGTATCAACCATTGGTTTTACTAATGAAGCTAAAAACCCATCAAAACCATCCTATTTGATTTATCCTATGCAAACATGGTTGATGCCCAGGTCCCTTAAGTTATTAAGGAATATTCAAAGAGATCAAGGAAATAATCCGCCAAAAAAATTTCATGAATGAAAGATAACCAAGTATACTTCCTTTGGCTAAGAGCTAGGATCTTCATTCTCTCTCCTTTGTATAGTCTAAGCTCAAACCTTAAGGGTTGTCTTGGTCTGAAAAGAAAGTAAATGAAGTAAGAGGACTAGTTTTGAGTTCGTATTATGTCCTTATTCCATGAATTTTTTTTATACATCAGATATGAGTCATCATGTAATAATCTGACTTCCTCTATATGAATTAGTTCATCCAAGTCCGTACACCTATAAAAATGCGCACAAAAATTCTCCTTTTCCACTATTTTCTCCATGTTTCATGCTTGAAACCACCATTTTAGGGAAAAATGAGAGGGAAAATGAGTTACATGACTCTTTAAAATAGGAAATACATATGAGGAAGTGAACGAGACATAATTTGGGATGTGGGGCCAACTTTTTGAGCAGGGAGGTGGAAATGAGTCTTAAAAGAGACTTTTAATGGCATTAAATGCTTAGTCATGACTAGACAATGAGAATAAGACCCTTTGAAGACCCTTTTGAGAAATTAAACATAAAAACACTTTCACCTCTCTAAGGTATTTAAATAAAATAATCTCATATGAAGTTATGTGAAGGGTATATGATGCTTAAGGAGGGGTGATGAAGGTTTGAAAAGGATTACATGAATAAACCAAAGATAATGACATTGAACACACCAATAAGCATTCATATCATGACCTAAAACAATGTTAAAACACATTTACTATACCTCTAATATACTTTTAAACTATCTTTACTCACTTTAAGACCATCATGAGGACTGATACACTAACAATGGACCTTCAAATAGATGTGACATATGAAACTCACAAACAAACTATCTAACATTATTAATAAATGTTAAAATACATCTAGGAGACATTCATGAAATCACATCAATCTTGGACACTATAACTAATATTAATGGGGGTATTATGCAATTTTTTTGATGGTATGGGTTGACATTTTGCCTTGTGAGGCCAAAATGTCAATATTTATGGTGACTCTGATGGTTGACCAACTAGTTAATCAAGAGAACACAATCAATCCTCATGGATTAAGGATTACATGATGACTAAAATATGGTAATATGACTTGATGACCACTTAGACTACAAAAAAACATAATACACAATAAAAAAAACTAAATAGAAATAAACCTAACACCTAAGAATAACAAAAAAAGACACCAAAACAATAAGACAACTATATGAAAACTTGTCTATAACACACTTATCAAACCATGATATCAAACTAATAAAAAAAAAACTAAATAACACATCATCTCTCCTGTAGGGTCAAAATGAAAGCTCCTTTGATCAATTTGGTTGCGTGAGGTCAAATGATTATGTGTTGATTGGGACCCCTACTTATAACTAGAAGCATTGTCATGCTCATGTTCTCTTAGGAGAGTGAATGAAACTTATGAAGTAGATGGTATAATTAAATAGGGGTTGATTTAGATTATTTATAGCCTATATTGAGTGAACACACTTTCCATAAAACATAATTCCTATCTATAATTTCTCAAATAAAATATAACAAGGCAACTCACTCTGAATAGAATTTTTGCTCATGATGAGGGTCACACATGCCAGTTTAGTTTTTGAAAATGATGTAATATGGATATTAAGGATCTACAAGACCTCACAAAATCATCTACCTAGCACATTATCTTAATCATGCTTTAAAACCACTTAAAATTATTGACTATGTGGAATGAATAGGCATTTTGACTACCTAGACTTTTTAACAATGGTTCATAGAGGAGGGAGGATTAATGTGATAAATAATGCAAAGAATAAAAATTTAATAAGGAAACATAACATCCATAAAATTAATTCCACCCAACACTCTCTAGTTTTCACACCAAGATAAAATCGATGACCTTCTTCTGGCTGCCAAGAAAATTGATGGGAAAGATAAGTAGGTTTTGGCCATTTTTGAACCTATATGTCTCTAAAACTCATTAATTTGAACTTTATGAGTATGTATTAAGTATTTTAGGTACTTTAAAGTCAACCATCCCATGGAAAACTATACAAATTCTTTAAAATAGTCCTTTAAAGCACTAAAAAAACCCAGAATCACTTAAGGAACTTGATGAAACTACTACAAAAGGTGTTTCTAAGTCCTTAAAATATATTAATATATGTATCATGATGTTTATCAACCTTATTTTGGTAATTGAATATGATTACCTTGAAAAACTTTCTTAGGAAGCCATAAAATGATCCAAAAGATAACCAACTAGATTATAATGTTAGTCAAGAATATAAAAAACCTATTTGATAATTTTTGAAGCATGACATGACATTGACACATGATTTAAGACTTATCAAGACACCCTATACTCCTTTCATCACTTTAGATTCACTGAAATAGGTCATGGAGTGACATAAACATGCACATGGCTATAATGAACAAAACCTTAAACTTATAAAATTCATGTTAAAATATAACATCCAAGGATTTAAGTGATAATTATAAGGACATAACAAGACCAACACAATTATCAATTAGGTTAAATAAGCATGAAAAACAAATTTTCAAATTATAGGGGTGATAGTTTGACCTAGGAGGTTAACCTTGTCAATAGTTAATGTGGTGTCACATCAACCTAATTAGATTATCTTATCCAATGAACTATGGAGATATTTTACACAATTACTTGAGTCTCCCACTTCATTATTCCTTATAATTATATATTATTACCTCATATCTCTCTCATTCTATATAGGTTGATATGAGTAGACCTCTACCCAAAGGGTATCATGTAAATATTTATTGTGACTATCACTAAGGCCCTAATCTTTCTACAAATAGATTATTTATCTTGAAGCATAAGATATAAGATGTTATTGATGACCAAAATATTATATTTGATGATCCTATAAAGGAATTAGGTTCACAACTTGTTGATCAATAGAAATAGAAAATATTTAATGATACTTTGTAAGATAATTCAAATAAGGATCCATAAGTGAAAATGGCATATAATGTGCACCCTCCTCTATTGAGTTCAACATACCCCCATTTATAAAAATTGGGGACCCTTGTCTTAAATTATACAAATTTGTACCCTAAATTTGAAAATTCACTTGATTCGAGTGTCATTATCATGTTTTCACATCATCTTTATTTAAATATCATCCACATCATGGTCTAAATAGATTATTTGTTTATAATTATAATTTAATCTTGCCTAAAGTTTTTGACATTTGATATTTATTTTTTAGGTCATAGCTTGAATGGAGTCCATTTGGAATGAGAAATGTTTAGGTTTTATGATTTCATAATGATTTAATATTTTAATAGGTTTTGGTTTATTGAAGTCATGTTGAATTCATTTCAGATCAGCTTAAAACCCTATCTCTAATTACCTTAGATCATGCCCTTTGAATTGAATTTAAATTTGGTGGGAACACTTTAATTTGACTTAGTTTATTTTTTTTATTTATGTCCTAGTTGTGTTTATTAACATGACCAAGAACTTAGTCTAAAATATTTATCCTAAGTTTTCATGTCCTGAGCCCCCTTTTTTCCATTTTATCTTAGCATGGTCTAACTAAATGTGGGGTCCCTTTTATTATGCAATTGACTTAGTTTTATTTTTATCCTAAGGTTTAGTCATGTTTATTAACATGAATAAACCTTAGTCTAAAAATTTTACGTTTGGTCTCTTTATTTTCCTAAGCCCCTTGTACCTTTTTATACATGGTCTAACTAACCACTGAGACATTTTTTTATGTCAATAGACTTAGCTTAAAGGCCTTGTCCTAAGAATATATGCTATGTCTTTGGGTATCCATGGGGTCCCTTTTATCATGTCTTGAAACTTAGCTTAAAATGTTTTTTTCTAAGGTCTTGCCTATTTTTATTAACATGAAATAAAACCATAGCCCAAAACATTATGCTAAGTCTTTTATTTTCACTGAGCATTGACTTAAATGTCATTTTTATTTGGAGGATCAACAATCCATTTTTTCCCAGATCAAAAAGATCAATGATACAAGATTAAAATTGAAAAATCAAAAATCCTGACCTTAAGTTAAAGCTTGAGCATATTCACAAGATCAATGGTACACATTTTCTTGATCCAAATTGATCAAATGATGCATATCAAGTCAAATCTTCAACAAATCCCTAGGACAAGCAAGAAGGTGACAAGTGTCATGATCTCAACCAAAGAGCACTTATAAACCAATGACATTTAACTTGGTGGATCATGATCTAATATAGTGCATTTAATCAAATAAAGATGATCAGATGGTGTGTGATGACCATTAAAAAGTAAATATGAACATGGAGATAAAATGTGGCATATCTATGGGCCGTAAAATTAAATCTTGAGAATCTTTTAAAGATTGATAATGCACATATGAGTGTATATATCTAGATCAGTAGTTTATATAATAGGAGGCATAATTAAGTAGATTAAAATCAATAAAGTGTGATCGATCCATGTAATAGAGATCAATGGTGCATAGCAAACATTAAAAATTCAAGGTGAATGTGGAAGTGACAAGTGTCATAACCATGGGGAATGTAGTGATTAGTTAATGGCATTGAAGCTCTCTAATCAAGATTAACGATCCACATTGATCTGTGTAAGGTTGATCTAATTGTGAAAAATCAAGTGGGAATTTTTTAAAAGGAAATGGTCATTTTTAAAATATGAATGAGAAAAATTCCATGAAAATGCCACATAGATGCCATAGTAGAGCCACATCAACTAGATCAATCATTTCAAGATTTTTTGTAGATTCAAGGCAAGGTAAAGTTATAAACAAGTGATCTAAACTGGGATCCAAGTAACAAAGATTGTACAAGTTCAAGTGGATACCACCATTAGATAACTATAAAAAACATTCAAAAATCCATAGTTAGGCCCTATTTTTGCCATAATCAAGCCCAACAAGTTGAATTATCATCTATGTAATAGAATTCAACCTAGAAGATGAATTATAGTCCATTAGTGAGAAATTTAATAGAATTTTTGGCCATGTAATCTTGTAGAGGCATTCCTATAAAATATGTGGATATATACCCAATAAGATACATTAGCAAAGAGCTTAGTCACTCGATGGTAGAATTTAAGGGATAAAATAAAAGAGTTGATGAACATCTTGATGGAAGATCAAATCCATGGTTTCAAAACCATTAGCCTAACTCACCTAAATCACAGTTATGGGACTACTTTAGACAAAATTAAAAGCCTAAACACATGGTTTGGGAAACTATAAAGTCTCCTTAAGGATGACAAATAAATATAAAGTAGGATGAAATGCTTTCTTAGGACCATGATCACCAAGTAAACTACATCTACCTATAGAGGCCTCATCATTAATGAGGAGTTTAAACACAAAGCTACCCTGGTTTTGTAGGAAGTGAGGAACAAGAACCAAAGGAAATATAGGATGGACACCATTAAGGTCATGGACATGATCCTAACTAAAAAATAAAGATTAATGAAGCCACAAACATCAAAGGCATTAAGAAGGGTAAATTTAGACCACAAGAGTAATAAAGACCCTACAACAACAAGGGGAGACTTCAATAGCAAGGGTCCCAAAGATTATCTAAATTAAGAATATCCTTCTTAATCATTGTATATTTTGAAAATGGAATATTCTATTTTTAAAAGGCATGTTTAGCTTTTAAAACACATTTCCTATAAATCAATCCATTAGGGAAAGTATAGTGTATTCTAAAACATTTGTGGAAATGATAGCTATCCTAACACTTTTACTTTTATAATTGGATAGGAATAACCAACATGATTCCTTGAATCCTATAAAAGGATAATTGTCAATTATAAAATAGGAGGGAGTTATTAGATCCAAAATCTAGTTGTAACTTTTGAGCAATTAATATAATCAAGGAATTCTACAAAGTTTGTCCAAATTTTCTTATGTATTTTGTTATCCTAGCTTATCACTCACTTGTTTGTTATAACATATATATTTTAATGGTTAATGTGAATTATTGGTGTGTACATTTGAATGAAAATATATTAACTTGTGCTAGTTCTAGGTTAATTGAAATTTCTTAGGCTCATTTCATTTTCTTACTTTTCTTGCATTTGGGATAATATTGTTTGCTTGTAGGGATAAATCTTTAAAGTTAACTTGGTTCTTATTTGCATTATTTCCCACATTCATTAGATGTTTTCTTGATGTGTGATAGGATTTTTTCTTATGATACTTCATGTCATACTTTTGTTAAGTGCATGCTTGGATGATATTTGAACTTTATCATGATGTTTGGATTAAATATTACTAACATCTATTCTCTACCTTACCTTTCCTTTTGCTCCTTTTTTAAATAGATCACTCTAGCTTAATTTTCATTATAAATATCCATCTTAGATTATTTTTTAGATTAGATCTTAATCAAAATTCACCATTCTTAGCATAACATACTTCATATTTTGCATAGATCAACTATTTGTCCATAGTGGCTCCCAACCACCAAACATTATAAATATTGTGAAACAACCCACTTGATTTGCCTCTATTTCATCAATAGATAATAGAATTATCATAACATGAAAATCATGCACTAAATTCTTAGAAATCTAAAATGAGAAGTGTTCTGGAACACTCTAGGCACTTGTGATACATATTTAGGCATCAATAGGAGGGGCTTTATTAGTGTTAGAAGGAGGACCTAGTTAGAAATTTATAGATTTAAAGTATCTTTGCTCATTATTTTGAATTTTTTTCAATGATTGGTGTAATATTTACAAAATTGTGTCATTCTTTACTTAATTGTATAAACATCATTGATCTTTACAGTCTTAGACCCATCTTTATGCTTATTTTAGATAAATATCAACATTATTTGAAGGTATATGCTTAATTATGGTAAATATGGCTTAATATTTGTCCATTTAATAGGTTTGAGGTTAGTAATAGTTATTTTTATCAAATATTGATAGATCTTTTTTGAATTTGAGCTTATTTGAGCTTAAACATGTAAAGATCAATCATATTAATGTGATTGGATACATCTTTGAGCTAACTTAGTTAAATATTGTTGTATTTTGTTGTCCTTTATATAAATATTTTCAAAATTTTCTTAATGTGAAAGTTAGATTATTGTTCCTTGCAAATATAAGAATGACACATCATATCTAAAATAGGATTGAAATCCCACAAGCTAAAATTTCCAAGAATCATGACAAGGTCATGTTCAAATACTAGAGATATTTTGATTTTATTAGAAGTTCATAGGAAAACTAGGAGATAAAAAGGTAAGAATATACCTTCAATGTCTTTTCCAACTTCACCAATTCAAGGAGCTCCTATGTTCGATCCCTATCAAGGTATGGCTTGGCTAGGTGGTTCTTTAATCAATGTGTCAGGTGTGGTACATAACCTTCCTCATAATCTTGAAAATTATTTTCCAACATTTAGTCATGGTGGAATTATAACCACTAAAGAACACATAATGAGGTTTAAAGCTACTTTAAGATTGTTGAATATGACTCATGAAAATATAACATGTAGATTATTCCCTTTTACTTTCAAAGATGTTTCATATGAATGGTTTTTAAACCTTATTAAATATTACATGACTAGTTGGGTTTATTGTAACAATGTTTTCATTGATAAATTTGTTAGAATTATTAGTCCTTATGTCATGTACCAATAATTCACCACAATACAAAGAGATGTAAATGAGACCATTAGATCCTTTAATCCTAGATTCTAAAAGATGTTCAATAGGACCATAGCTCCTTACAAACCTAATGAGGCTTTATATTTATAAATCTATAAGGATTCCTTAGATCCATGACTTTTGAGTTTATAAATAGAGCTATTAGGACCATGAATACATTAGCTTTAGCTTATGCCAAGGTTATGATTATTAATGACCAGATGCAACCCAAAGGATAATTGTTATACTCCATTCCTAATTCCAATATGCATTTACTTATTCTAAATGTTATTCAAAATGATAACCAAAACATGCCTACCCTTAACCAACTTCCAGTCTTGAACCAAATACCTTTGAGGCATGCACATCCTACTCAAAACCTGGGAATCATGAACAATGCTACCAATTAATCTCATCCATAGGATTATAAATATTTAATTTCTAAAACTAATAATAATACTTAAGTTCATAATTTTGAGGCCCCAAAGAATGAGAGTGACTCTATCCTTAATATGGTTCAAAATCTTAGCATTGACTTCCTTTAGTTTCAAAAGCAAGTAGGCAATACTAGAGAGATATTTGGTAGGAATTTATCCTTTGAAAGGTTTTATAGGGCCACTAATATATTTTATAATGATATTTATCATAAAAAAAAGAATAATGAGCCATCTTATAGCGATAATGTGCCTCATATAAATCTTAATGATGTTGCTTTACTTGACTATTGTAGAGTTCATTACACTTCTAAGCATGCATAACTAGATAATGTTTAATTATATAATGCTTTTGAAGCCTTTCAAGAATATTTATATTATTTTCAAGTTATTCCCAATAAGGATTGTGATGAAGGTACATCTGGTTCCTCAAGATCATCTATATCATCTTATTTAACTCTCATGGTGGAGAAATTTGATTTCTCTTTCCAAGAGGACAATGAGCCTGTGGATATTCTTGAGGATATTCATGCTTCTTAAATTTCTAAAGAAGACTTATCCTTTGATAAATAGGGAGTGTAATAAACCATTGACCACTTAAAATCCTTCAAATAACTTTGAGAATCTTCCTAATACTACCTCGAACAACAATACAGAGCCTTCTAAAAGAAGTAATTCTAAGCATAATGATGATACGTCTAATTCTTCCAATAGGACTAGATATAATATAGTGGAGGACATGAAAATGATCAAAGATAACATTACCTTTCATGAGCTGAATCAGATCATAGAACAAAGGGATTTATTATTGGAATCTTTTTCTAAGAAGCCTGGTAAGACTCAAAAGTATGCACATGCTAATATTTCAATAAACAAAAAAAAATGTTCCTCCTTTCCTACTTACATTTATGATATTTGGTAAGAATATACATAATTATCTATTAGATTTTGGTGCATCTACAAATATTATTCCTAAATGTATTTATGAGCAATTAGGCTTGACTCCCATTCAATCTGAGTTATGACTCAATTAGATAAATCAAGAGTCAAAGTGATTGGTGAATTATTTAATGTTCACATGTAGATTTCCTCAAAACCAAGGATCTAATAATTCATTGATATCCAAATGATAGACATCCCTAATGCTTATGAAATACTATTGAGTAGAGACTGGACTAAGAGATTGAATAGTTATATGTCAACAAATTGCTCACATATGTGGTTACCTTGTAAAGGAGTCCCCAACCAAATTAGGATATAAAGATAACCTAAAATGAATCATATGATCACTAAGTATAATGCAATCAATGAGAGGGTCAACATGGTTAACTTAGATCTTGGTGTTTACACTCTTGACACCACAAAGGTATGTAACTCTAAAACTTATCATGTTATGCCTAGATTATGGAAGCTTTATTCTTATGGTGCTAGACATAAATTAGGTTCTAGATTAGGAGTGGAATTAGTCAATCCCATTGGGAAATAATACAATGCCTATTACAAAATTCAGTTCTCATACAACAATAATTTGGTTGAGTATGAAGCACTTATTCTAGGATTGAACTTTGTAATCTAACATGAGGCAAAGGAACTATTAGTTTTTGGTGATTCTTAACTAGTGGTTAATTAGGTAAAGATTAAATATTAATGCAATTTGTCCTATCTTAAAAAGTATAAATTTAAAGTGTGGGACTTAATTGAATGTTTTGATGCTTTCAACATTGTGTTAATTCCTAGGGAATAAAATAAGGTTGTTGATGAACTTGCTTTAATTATAACCAACCTTATGACCAATAAAAGTTACAAGTTACAAAGACTTATAATGAAATTAATCCCATGTCCCTTAGTGCCAGATAATTTTGACCACTTATAGGTATTTAGTGTTGATCAATAAATCATAGACTTCATGACTAGTTTAGGAATATTTGAGGCTCACATTATTAATGAATTGAGTCTCTTTGATGATGAAAAAATTGAAGGAAAAATTAATGAAAAGGTCATTCATTTGAATGAAAATAAGATCCCTAAAGACTTAAAAACCCTCTAGAGAATTCTTTATTCTGAAAAACTAGTTAAGGTTGCCAATATTCCCAAAGTAAGTGGGAAGAATTATAATGCAATTGATCTTGGATTTTAATGTCAAACTTAGTTGGTTAATATTAGTATATCATGTACAAGCATTGAGTCCATGAGAGCCAAATAAATTCTAACCAAATATAAAGATATCATAACATGGTCCTATGATAAGCTAAATATCTTTGATCCAAAGGTCATAACATATACCATACATTTAAAGGAAACTACAAACCTTTCAGACAAAATTAGAGGCCTATCGACCTTATCTTAGAACCACTAATATACAAGGAGGTCAATAAGATCTTAGATGACAAGATTATGTTTCCTATTAGGCACTCCATTTGGGTAGCTAATTTAGTCCCAGTCAGGAAGAAAAATGTTGAAGTTAGATTGTGCATCGATTTCAAAAATATGAATAGAGCATATGATAAAAATAATCACCCCTACCTTCTCTTGACCAAGTAATCCAAATTATTTTTGGTTCTACCATGATGTCTTTTCTTGATGGATTTTTTAGGGTATAACTAGGTGCTAGTGAACTAGGAAGATAGGATGAAGAATGAATTTACTACCAAGTGGGGCATGTTTGCGTATAAAAGAATGCCATTTGGACTTATAAATGTAAGATTCAATTTTCAAATGGATATGGATCATGCTTTCCAATGTCTTTTAGGTAAATTCATTATCATATACACGGATGATTTGACTATCTTTTCTAAAAATAGTGAGGATCATTTTATGTACCTCTAACATGTATTTGAAAGATGAAAAAGGTATAGGATCTCTCTCAACCCAAAAAAAATTATTTTCTATGTTACTAAGGGAAAACTATTAAGACATGTTATCACTAAGGAGGGAATTTGTGTAGAACTTGATAGAGTAGATGTAATATCTAATATAGAGACCCCTAATAGTATAAAGGAATTGAAGTCATTCTTTGGTAAAATAAACTTTCTAAGAAAGTTGATTGCTAGTTTTTTAGAAACAGTGAGACCTTTGAATGAAATGTTGAGGAAAGATTCTAGGATCATTCGGAATAAAGAGACAAAGAAGGATTTTAAAGACATTAAAGAGGCAATTGGGAAATCTCCTATACTAATAACTCCAAACATTATTAAATATTTTTATCTTTACTCTTTTGCTTCAAATCACACAATAGCTATAGTTTTAACTCAAAATATAGATTAATGTGACTATCCAATAGCTTTTTTGAGCACTAACCTAATTTTATTTGAGTTGAACTAGTCTTTGATTGACAAAAAAGTGTGTGTTTTGGTCAAGGTAGTGAAAAAAGTTTAGGCATTATATTCTTAGGAATAAGGTGCATGCCATTCTACTAGACCTTGCCACTAATATCATGCTTATTCAATGTGAACTTAGAGAAAGGAGAGTTAAGTTAATGTATATGATCCAAGAATATTACATTGAGATGAAGACTTCCAAATTGGAAAGATGTTAGAGTTTAATTCAGTTGATTACCAATACTAATCCTAAGTCAAGTGTTATGCAAGTAGAGAAAAAAAAATTTAGACCTAATGATTGGTATGATCCCATTGTGCACTTGCTAATCAATGGTTATTGTCCTACAGTGTTAAGTAAAGAATAAAGAAGATATCTAAGGCTCAAAATAGCTCATTTTATGATCAAGGATGGAGAGATGTACAAGAAGAACTTTGAAGGCATTTAATTGAGTTGCATCTCTAAGAGTTAATTAGCTAAGATCATGAGCACATTACATGAAAATATAGGAAGTGGACGTCCATTTGGAAGGGAAACAACACACAAAATATTAAGGGCTGGTTATTACTAGCCTACAATCTTCAAGGACATTCACAAGCATGTGAGAGGGTGTCACTCATGTCAAATATTCAACACAAGAGATCCTAAGGTATCCATGGTTATTAATGACATATAATCTTCAAGGACATTCACAAGCATGTGAGAGGGTGCCACTCATGTCAAGTCTTCAACAAAAGATAGCCTAAGGTAGCCATGCTACTAAGACCAATAATGATTGATAAACTTTATGCCCAATGGGGAATGCATTTTTTAGGGGTCATTAACCCTAATTCCTTTGGTGTTCATAATTATTTTCTAAATTCTAATGAATACTACACCAAATGGACTAAAGTAGTGGCAACTAAATAGTGTAGAATAAAAAAGGTGATCAAAATTTTGGAAAAAAACATATGCACAAGGTTTGGGACACCTGTATATTTAGTCTATGATAATGTATCTTATTTTATATCCATTGATATGATAAAATGGGAATATTATAACATCATCAATCTCAATTTCTCATCAAACCATTATGATCAAGCTAATAGAGTACCTGAATCAAAAAATAATAACTTGACAAAGACTATTAAAAAGTTTGTAACTAATAAACCTAGAATATGACACAAGATGATTAAGTATGACCTTTGGGTAGATAGTAATCAAATCAAACAAGCTCTCAAATCATCATCATTAATTTTATTTTAAGGTTAAGAACCCATATTCCCCATCATCCTCAAGCTATTAACATACAATTTCATGCAAGAGTACATGGAGGAGGACTAAGAATTTTCAAGTTTAAGGTTGTTTGACATCATATAGATGAAGGATGCAAGAGAAGATGATTTTGATAATTTTAGAAGGAAACAAACCATAGTGAAAAGGTGGTTTGATAAAAATTCAAAAATAAAAGTGTTTAGGCAAGGAGACTTAGTTGTTCTTTGGGATAAGGCATTTAAGCCTAAGGGTAAACATAGGAAGTTCACACCTTTGTGGATAGGTCCTTATCAGATTTTTGAGATACTTGGAGATAAAACCTTTAAGGTGAAATACTTACAAGGACCAAAGTTCACACTACCCACCAATGGGAAATACCTCAAGCATTATTTATCTTTTATCCCACATAGAATCTTCATGGAATGACTTTAAGACTAGTTAGTGTTAGTGTAGGTAGGCTAGGTTAATTTATTTATGTTCTTTCCTTCCTATCCCTATTTTTTAATATGTTTTTATATATTGCTTTATTTTTTTCTTTGTGTTTATTTTTTTAGATTTCTCTACTTTTTTCCTTGTTCTACCAAGTCTTTTTTGATAGTCCTCAATTCAAGACTCATATAATTTCTCAAAAGGAACTCCATAGTTTAGGAATGTAAGTATGTTTCCTTAGCATTGGTTGATCATGGATTATGTAAGTATGAGCTTAATATTATAATTCAAAGAAACTAGTAAAGAATAATAAATGGGTTAATTATTCCTTAGGATTTTGAACATTGTCTTGATCTAATCTTGGTTCTAATAAGGATTGTGCATGTAGAGTGAAAGCTTGGATTATTGGGATATAGTCATGCTCACACTTAAAAATCATTAATTGATTGGGATAAAGTTGACAACCAAGGATGATTATCTCAAGATCAAACACTTGACCAAATACCAAAACCTAACTAACCTAGTTCCCAACCTTTATTATAAAGTCAAAATGACTTGAAAAATATAAAAAATAAGAACCTTATTGTTGAATTCAAGAGCTTGATAAGCAAAGGTGATTATGGTAATCTCTACCAGGGCTATAGATGTCTGGATGATAGTGGATCAAGACATTAAGTAGATCTAAATTCATCTTTTTTAGGGGCTATGGATGCTTGGTAGAAAATAGAGCAATGAACAAGCCTTCACTGAGTTAAATAATGGTTCTTAATGAATATCCAAACATGATGAAAGTTAGTGTTAATTATTAAAGTCATGAACTTGGAATTTTCTTTCCAAATCATGTGGCAATTAGTAAGTGGAATCAAAGTATACACACAACATGGATATGTCTTGATGTTTGATCATAGTATGCATGTGTAAAATTTGTTATAATCATGAACTAATCTTAATATTGATGCCTAATCAAATGGAATAAGTAGCTTAATTGTTGGTCTAAACTAGAGTCTTTGAATTCTAACATATTATTATGTTCCCCTAAAAGTCTCCATTTTTTGAAGTCAACATACCCATAATTCTAAAATTTGGGGACCTTTGTCTTAAATTACATAAATTTGTACCCTAAATTTGAAAATTGATTTGATCAGAGTGGCATTAGCATGTTTTCACATCATCTTTATTTGAAGATCATCCACACCATGGTATGGTTGGATTATTTGTTCATAATTTTGATTTAATCTTACCTAAAGTTGTTAATATTTGATCTTTATGTTTTAGGTCATAGCTCTAATGGAGTTCATTTGGAATGATCAATGTCTAGGTTTTATGATTTAATAATGATTTGGTCTATTAATACCCTTCGATATGTTGAAATCAAGTTGAATCATTTTTGATCAATTTAAAACCCTAAACCTAATTACCCTATCTCATGACCTTTGAATTAAATTAAAATTTGGTGGTAACATTTTCACGTGAACACTTTAATTTGACATAGTTTATATGTTATCCTAAGCTCTTAATCATGTTTATTAACATGATAATGACCTTAGTATAAAATATTTATCCTAAGTTCTTCAGGTCCTGATCCCCCTTTTTTCCATTTTATCTTAGCATGGTCTACCTAAATGTAGGGTCCCTTTTGTTATGCCATGGACTTAGTTCTATTTTTATCCTAAGGTTTAGTCATGTTTAGTAACATGACCAAACCTTAGTCTAAATTTTTTATGTTTGGTATCTTTATTTTCCTAATACCCTTGGTCTCTTTTTCTAAATGGTCTAACTAACCATGGAGACCTTTTTTATGTCTATAGACTTACACTAAAGCCCTTGTCCTAAGACTATATTATATGTCTTTGGTTATCCATGGGGTTCGTTTTATTATGTTTCAAAACATAACTTAAAAGGTTTTTTTCTAAGGTCTTGCCCATGTTTATTAACATCAAATAAAACTATAGTCCAAAACATTATACTAAGTCTTTTATTTTTTCTAAGCATTGACTTAAATGTCATTTTTATTTACAAAATCAATGATCCATGTTTGCTTAGATGAATGAGATCAATGATGAAGGATTAAAATTGAAAAGTCCAAGACCCTGACCCTAAGCTAAAGCTCAATCATCTTCATGAGATCAATGGTATCCATTTGCTCAGGGTAGATTGATCTAATGATGCATATCGATTCAAAGCTTCAACAGAGCCCCAAGATAAGTGAGAAGGTGACAAAGTGTCATGATCTTAGCCAAAGAACACTTAGTAGCCAATGGTATTTAACTTGATGGATCATGATATAATAAAGTGCATTTTAATGGATGAATATGATCAAATAGTGCATGATGAATGTTAAAAAGTCAAGGCAAATGTGGAGATGACATATGGCATAGTTGTTGGCCATAAAATTAAAGCTCAAGCATATTTTAAAGATTAATGGTGTATATATGAGTGTACATATCTATATCAATGGTCCATAGAGTAGGAGGTACAATTGAGTAGATTAAAATTAGTGGAGTGCAATTGATCCCTGTAATCAATATCAATTGTGAGTAGTAAATGTTGAAAAGTTAAGGTGGATGCAAAAGTGACAAGTGTCATAACCATGGGGAATATAGCAAGTAGCCAATGACATTCAAGTTCTCAGATCAATATTAATGGTCCTCATTGATCCTTGTAAGGTTAATCCAATGGTGAAAAATTGAGAAGGAATTTTTAAAAGGTAACATTCATTTTTTAAATATGAATGAGAAAAATGCCACACAGATATATGATGGAGCCACATAAGATAAACTAGTTAGTTAAAGATTTTTCATAAATTCAAGGTAAGGCAAAGGTATAAATAGTTGAACTAATTTGGGATTTAAGAAATAAAGATCATGTAAGTCTAGGTAGTTGTTTCCATTAGAGAACTATATAAAATCCTTCAAAAAGCATTAGTTTGGCCTTGTATTCACCATTATCATGACTGAGAAGCTGAATTGTCATATGTGCACAAGAATTCAACCCAAAATCTAAATTATAGTCCACTAGTGATAAATTTAAAATAATTTCTAACCATGGTAGCTCATAGAGGCATTCCTAGGAAAGATTTGGAGCTTTACCAAATATGATATAACAATAAAGAGCTTAGTCACCCAATGATAGATTTCAAGGGATAAAATGAAAGAGTTGACCGACATATTGATGGAAGATCAAATCCTTGGTTTCAAAACCATTATCTTAGCTCACCTAAATCATAGTTATGGGACTACTTGTAGACACAATAAAAATACTAAACACATGGTCTTAGAACTTAGAAAGTCTCCTTGAGAATGACAAGTAGCTACAAAACAAGATGAAATGATTACTTGGGACCATGATCACTAAGATAACAACATCCATCTCCAAAATCCTCATCATTGATGAGGAGTTTAAACATAGATCTACCATGGTCACATAGAAAGTGAAGATAAATAACCAAGGGAAATTTGGGATGAATAATAGTAGGGTTATGGACATGATCCTAAATATAAAAGGAAGATTAATGAATATAGAAACATCAAAAGGCATTAAGAAGGGTAGATGCAGACCCGAAGAGCAATAAAGACCCTATAATAGTAAGGGGGGACATTAGTAGAAAGGTCCCAAAGGATTATCTAAATTAAGAATATCCTTCTCAAGCATTTTACATTTTCAAAATGGAATATTATATTTTCAAATGCATGTGTAGCTTATAAAACACATTGCCTATAGATCAGTCCATTGGGGAAAGTCTAGTGTATTCTAGAACATTTGTGAAAGAGATAGTTATCCTAACACTTTCACTTATGTAATTGGAAATGACTAACAAACATGTTTCCTTTCATATTATAAAAGGATCATTGTCAATTGTAAAAGAGGAAGGATTTCTTAGATCCAAAAACCAATAGTAAATTTTTAACAATTAATATAAGTAAGGAATTCTACAAAGTTTGTCTAAATTTTATTGTATATTTTGTTATCCTAACTTCTCTCTCACTTGTTTGTTATAACTTCTAGATTTGAATGGTTCTTGTGAATTCATGGTGTGTACATTTTAATGTAGAGTTGTAAACTTGTGTCAATGCTAGGTTTATTCAAAGTTCTTAGGTTCATTTCATTTTCTTACTCTTCTTGAATTTGGGCTAATGTAGTTTGCTTATAGGGGAAATATTTAAAGTGAACATGGTTCTTATTTGAATTATTTCCCATATTAATTAGATGTTTACATGATGTATGATAATATTTGAGATTATGGTACTTCATGTCATACATTGGCTAAGTGCATGCTTGGATGATATTTAAACTTTGTCATGATGTTTGGAATAAAGATCAACAACATCTCTTCTCTACCTTACCTTTATTTTTGCTCCTTTTTAAACCAGATCACTCTAGCTTAATTTTAATTATAAATATCCATCTTATATTAGTCTTTAGATTATTTTTTTATCATAATTCACCATTCTTAGCATAACATACTTCATATTTTGCATAAATCAACTATTTGGCCATGATGGCTCCCAACCACCAAATATTATAAATATTGTGAAACAACCCACTTGATTTGCCTCTATTTCATCAACATATAACAAGATTATCACATGTAACTCATGTTCTGAATTCTTATAATTCTAAAAAGAGAAGTGTTCTTGAATACTTTGGGCATATGTGATACATATTCAGGCATCAACACCCTTCATCTCATAATGCGCATCCTTCACCTCATAATGATCACCCAATTCATTAGATTATTAGTACCTATATGTGGCATACACATCCTATAACTAATAAACCCTCCATTACTTTAGATGACTATGATCTTCATGACTTATTCATTCAAGCATTCCTTGACCACCAATATATACACATTGTTATGATTGACAATGGTGTAAGTGATAACCTTTGTAATATGAAATTACTTACACATTTGGGTTATATAAATCATGATTCACATATTTCAACCAGATCAATTAGATCATTTTATGGGACTTCACAACAAGTTCTTGGTGAGATTGACTTACCTTTGTAGGTGGGTCCCACACATATGGTTACTACCTTCTCAATTATACCATCCATGAGTGTATTTGATATGTTATTAGGATGAAATTGGATATATTCACTTTGAGTAGTACCTTATATAGTCTATGGGTGTCTTAATTACATTAATGAAAATTAGGTAATTGCAATTTATAGAATTCTATACGAACATTCTCTTGAGAAAGAAAAATTTATACCCAAGTAGTTAATTATCAAACCTACTAAGGTTAATCCTTTATAAAAAGGGTAAGAAATAAGCAATACCCTTTACCACATGGCCATTACTTGAAATACCATTACATCATATATCCATAATGTGTTCCATGAAATCCTTATCTATTACACAACATATTCAGATATCTAGAGCACCTAAACATGTTCTTATTAATGTTGTTTCAAAGAACCTATAGATAACTTCGTGATGGGTTAAAATAATTATTACTCTTACTAATTGTGCTTCTCATCCATAGAGCATTATTTTCATATGTAGACCATCATATATAATAAAATGACATATATTAGACTTATACATGCTCCTCAATGGAAACACTAGTTTATTACACTAGGTTAATAGTTGGGAGATATTTATGAGCATCCTTTGGATGAGATCATAGGATAGTCTTAGTCCTCTCACACATTGAAAAAAAATACCAAAAAAATAATAATTCAAAAACTATGTTTTTACATGTTCTATTAGCCCTTTGGCATATATGTTGTTGGTTTCATGTTGGTATATGGAATATCAATATTTATTATATACACATGTTTCACACATATTTTTAGTGTGATTTAGGTATTCAAAGATATATGATCTATATAATTTTGTATGTTCAGATTTCCCTCTACTCATGTCACTAGGATGTTGGAGGCATCCACCTCTATGATTATGATAGATTAAGGTATACCATTCTATGGTAATTTTATATTATCATGTTTTATCTCATATATGTACTTACCCATACCTATATACATGTTTATACCTTTCAAATTAAACTTGATATGATATTTAATTATTAGTTTTTACTAACACATATATCTAGAGACTAGTATGATATGTTTATGATGGTTGCTTATGCTTTCATTTATGCACTTCCTTGAGTGTTTACCTTGTTATTTTCTTGTTTTTTTGAAAATTTTAATATGATACATTGAATACATCCCCCATCCTTTATTTTCCTCTTGTAAATTTGAATATGTCACTCCTTGCCATATATTTACATTTAAATATGGCATTCATTACTTTGTGGTTATTTGACTAAGTCATGTCCTTTTAATTGTGTGGCATTTGAGCATGTCCCTTGATTGAGGTCTCTTTAACTTGGAAATATTGAGATATTTAATCACCTTAATACACTAAAAATAAAACCAACTATTGGAATATATTTTCTTAATACATTTTGTAAAAGTCTCACCTAGTGGGTAATTACAATTTATAGAATTCTATACGAACATTCTCCTGAGAAAGACAAATTTATACCCAAGTAGTTAATTATCAAACCTACTAAGGTTAATCCTTTATAAAACACATGAATATAAAAGGAAGATTAATGAATATATAAACATCAAAAGGCATTAAGAAGGGTAGATGTAGACCCGAAGAGCAATAAAGACCCTATAATAGTAAGGGGGACTTTAGTAGAAAGGTCCCAAAGGATTATCTAAATTAAGAATATCCTTCTCAAGCATTTTAAATTTTCAAAATGGAATATTATATTTTCAAATGCATGTGTAGCTTATAAAACACATTGCCTATAGATCAGTCCATTGGGGAAAGTCTAGTGTATTCTAGAACATTTGTGAAAGAGATAGTTATCCTAACACTTTCACTTATGTAATTGGAAATGACTAAAAAACATGTTTCCTTTCGTATTATAAAAGGAGCATTGTCAATTGTAAAAGAGGAAGGATTTATTAGATCCAAAAACCAATAGTAAATTTTGAACAATTAATATAAGTAAGGAATTCTACAAAGTTTGTCTAAATTTTATTGTATCTTTTGTTATCCTAACTTCTCTCTCACTTGTTTGTCATAACTTCTAGATTGGAATGGTTCTTGTGAATTCATGGTGTGTACATTTTAATGTAGAGTTGTCAACTTGTGTCAATTATAGGTTTATTCAAAGTTCTTAGGTTCATTTCATTTTATTACTCTTCTTGAATTTGGGCTAATGTAGTTTGCTTACAGGGGAAATATTTAAAGTGAACTTGGTTCTTATTTGAATTATTTCCCATATTACTTAGATGTTTACATGATGTATGATAATATTTGAGATTATGGTACTTCATGTCATACATTGGATAAGTGCATGCTTGGATGATATTTAAACTTTGTCATGATGTTTGGAATAAAAATCAACATCTCTTCTCTACCTTACCTTTCTTTTTGCTCCTTTTTAAACCAGATCACTCTAGCTTAATTTTCATTATAAATATCCATCTTATATTAGTCTTTAGATTATTTTTTTTATCATAATTCACCGTTCTTAGCATAACATACTTCATATTTTGCATAAATCAACTATTTGGCCATGATGGCTCCCAACCACCAAATATTATAAATATTGTGAAACAACCCACTTGATTTGCCTCTATTTCATCAACATATAACAAGATTATCACAACATGTAACTAATGTTTTGAATTCTTATAATTCTAAAATGAAAAGTGTTCTTGAATACTTTGGGCATATGTGATACATATTCAGGCATCACCCACTAGGTGAGACTTTTACAAAATGTATTAAGAAAATCTATTCCAATAGTTGGTTTTATTTTTAGTGTATTAAGGTGATTAAATATCTCAATATTTCCAATTTTATAGGTTTTAATTGATTACATCATCTAACCTCACTAGATTTATAGTGTGATTTGTCTTGGTTCACTCACACTCACCAGGTTATAGGTGTGATTAAGTTGCATGTTGGAGCTAATATCAACTAATGGGTGGTAACTCATATTTTAACTTAAGGTTGGGGGAATGTGTCATCTAATATCTCTCTCTATATTTATATATACACAATTTCTAAATTTTATATTTGTCTTGATATCAACTTTAGTGATTCATAATGATACATATTTCAAATCAAATTTCGAAAAGAAAAGAAGGTTACATCGATACACATGTGTAATCTTAAACCTTGCTCTCTTTTAGTTTCAATTATTTTAATGATTTTGATTTTAGATTATATGTACTAATTATATAATGTAACATGATCTTGGTTACAAGTTAGTCACCAAAAAATAACTTAAGTTGGACTCAAGCAAAGGTAATATGTGTTATACATACCTAAGTTCGCATTCCTTTTCTTTTCAACTATAACATTCCATTACTAGATTAAAGGGGAAGGGGAAAAATGTAGACACTGTTTCTATATCATATAATACCTCAGTGTTGTATACTTAAAAAATACATATCATGGATGTACCTTTAGCTTCTAGACCTTTCCCATTTCCAAAAGGCTTGTATACACTATCTTTTTGTGCCTAATTTCTTATCTTTTAGCATGATGAATGTTATTTTTATGACTCAATTTTTATATCATGTGAATGTTATAAACCTAATTATCTTCCATATATACAACTTATAGAACTATATATGTTTTCAAACTTTTTGGACACTTGCATCCCATTTAGACACCTATGTCGACACAAGTGTCCTATTACAATGTAAGTGTCTAATGCTCTAAAGTCATCAAATTTACAAATAAAACACATACCTATAGTCATCCTAAGTGATTTAATTTAAAATATTCTCTAAGGGGATTAGTATAAATATAAGATTAACCCTCACTCATTACATATCTACACCTACCATAGAAAAAACAACACTTAATCAAGCACTCAAGTTAATAAAACTTCCCTATTTTATCTATTTCCATATCAGCCATAGGGAGAACACATTTACAAGTCTGAATTACTAAAAGAACAAACCAAGAGAGATATATATTAAATTAAAAGCTAGGTCACTTTTCTAATTTCTTATCACATATTAACGATTCAAACTCAAGCCAACACATAGGAGAGAACAACATAAGTTTGACCCCCTCTTGAGAGTATTAGCTATGTAGGTAGTGCTCATTGATAGAGGGGTCTTTAGGGTAGCTCTAAACTATGTGCCTATTAACCAAATTTACCCCTATCCACTATGAAGATGAAGAATTAGGGTTTTGATATTTTACAAGGAGTGACAATCCATGACCCAAATATGAATGCACCAAACCAAAGGTGACACAAAGCTTAGAAGCATCCAAGTGGTCACATTTAGTTTTAATACATATTTCATATTGGACACCTATGTCCAAGTTAGATAGTATAATCAGTGTAATAATCATAGGTAGGTGCAAGTGTCCATGGATATAGAGGTATAATTTTTAGAGTTAAGAGAGTGTTTAAGAATCTAGATTCAATCTACTTTATTCCTATTTCAAATCAAGATCTATATTAGCCATTTAATGTTAGTATCCTTGTATCTATATTTTAGAGTTAAATAGGAAGTGATGCATGACATGAATAATGAATCCAAATTAAAATAGATAGAGTTCATGATATGAATAATGACACCATATTAACAATTAACACATAATTAAGTAATATCATACAATGCCATGTAATTTGTATAATATATCATGCATAAGGCCTAAGAGTTCACATACAAGGGACATGTTAATGTCACATAACACACAAGGAAAAGGACCACCAAAAAATGGCATAATTATGTCATACAAGTAATAATTTAAACATATAAGGCCAAGGTCCACATACAAAAAGTAAGAAAATGGTTCTAACCTAGCATGTAGTAAAGTAAGAATGCAAGCAAAGAATGTAGTAAATGAGAATAATATAGATAAACTATATCTATGAATGTTGTTTTTATAAATTAGATTATTTCATGTAATAAAATTGTAAAGCATGATTGTGTAATGAAACATTTGTATGATATGAATTTCAACATGTTAGAGAGGTTGTGGATGAATACAACCTATAAAAGTGTTAATGAAGAACATAGTGATTCCCAAAAATTAGCAAGGTTGTTGGATAATAAGGGAAACCTAACATCAAAGAATCATGTGAAATTATGTCCTATATCACACTCAAGTACCATGTGATTATAATAATGTATTAAAATACAGAATATAATATCTACTTGAAATATAATAAATAACATGAAAATAAGTAAGTTGGTAATATTTGAAAATACTTTAGGTCCTAATTTTGAATTTTTGGAAATATTTGGATGTTTTAAGAGATAAACAAAACATGTTGATCTAAGTAAAATAATGACATAAATACATGATATTCAATGGATTTTTAATTGGTTTTGTTCATGTGTGGCTAGTTGATAAGCCCTTGCACTTAGTTTTTCAGTGATTGCAATTGGACCCAACCAAATGGGCTTGAATTTTCCTTTATTATTCCTTTAAACATTATTATTCTCTTGAATTTGAATTTTTTGGAAATGTTTCATTTTTTTGTTTTTTTTGAAATATTTCGATGTTTTAAAAGATAAACAAAACATGTTGATCTAAGTAAAATAATGACATAAATACATAATATTAACTGGATTTTTAATTGGTTTCCTTCAAGTGTGGCTAGTTAATAAGTCCTTGCACCTAGTTTTTTAGTGATTACAAATGGAAAAACCAAATGGGCTTTCATTTTCCTTTATTCTTCCTTTAAAAATTGGTATTATTATCTTGATTTTGAATTTTTTGGAAACATTTTATTTTTATTTTTTGTTTTGAAATATTTGGATGTTTTAAGATATAAACAAAACATGTTGATCTATGTAAAATAATGACGTAAATACATGATATTCAATGGGTTTTTAATTGGTTTCCTTCAAGTGTGGCTATTTGATAAGCCCTTGCACCTAGTTTTTTAATGATTACAAATGGACCCAACCAAATGGGCTTGAATTTTCATTTATTCCTCCTTTAAACATTGGTATTATTCTAATTTTAGTTTATAATCGATTGATTTGGAGTTCACAATCACACATTTTATTTCCATATGCTCTTTTAACATGTGTTTGATATAATTTTAGATGCTCAAGATCCTGTATACATTTTTTATAAATCATTTCGAATTCAAGTAGGCACATTTACTTATTATATTTAATGATATATTTTAATGACACTAATACAAAAGGTATTTCAATCTCTAGATGGAATACCAATTTTATTCCATAAATAAGAAAGTAGGGCATATCTTTTGTTGGTTTGTGTACAATTGTGTAATATTCCCACAAAACATAAATGATTTTATTTTTCCAATCTATCCCATTATTTATAATAATATTAATTAAAATTTTATTGATTATTTTATTAGTTTCTTTTGATTGACCATTTCTTTGGGGGTAGTATGGAGATAGTATGATGGATTTCAAACATAGAAAAAATATTTTGACTATTTTATTTTTGAAAGATGAACTTTTATTTGTTACAATGGTAGAAAGTAATAAAAAATGTGTGATAATATGTGATAGAAATAAATTGTAAATATTCTCACCAGTTGTGGATGGTAAGGGTATTGCTTCTACCAATTTTCTAAAATATTTCATAACTATAATAATAAAGTTATGTCCATCTAAATATTTTGGATTGATTTTTACAAATAAGACAAATAATCAAAGGGAGAAGTGCCATAGAGAGATAGTAGGATGTAGTGCATATTATGGAGTGTGATTGATGTTTTTATGCCTTTGAAATTGGGATCACAATTTAACATAATCATGACATTCTTGTTCCCTTATTGGCCAATAGTATCCTTTGTGTAAGAACTTGAAAGATAGTTTTATCACTAATGTGGCCTCTAAATTCATTATCATAGAATCAGAGTATAATTTTTTGAGCTTACACTATATTTAAACATCATAAAAAATGACCTTGAAAGGAATTATTAAAAAGGGATCCACCAATTAGTATGTAACACACTACTTGGCATTGTAACCACTTTTTATCCTCTTGTGTAGAATTTTAAAGAAAAGTACATTTATATAGGTAATTATATATATTGATGTACCATTATAGATCATCTTCACTTTATGTGACTATAAATAAATATATAACATTGATAACATCCATATCAACTAAGGAATTACGTAATTGTTGGATAATAAATATTGCATGATCATCATTAATATAAATTGAGATTAAATATGGTATGATAGCCATGTAATCAACATGTTGATTATCTTTGTGATGGATGTTCTCAATGGAAAATTAAGATAAGTTTAATATGAGGCATTGGATGATATCTTTATATGGGATTAACTTATCATATTTAGTTTTATAAAATATTTAAAACTTGATTGATTACTAGTTATGAATCACCATATACTTTTAAACATATTATATTCAAATTTTATGTGATTAATGGGGCAATTATTAAAGCCTTACACTCTTATATATTATTTGTGTAAGAAAATACCAAAGGAAAAGTGAAGGGGATGTGTTCAACTTGTAGGGTAACATATGTAATCCCAACACCAACCCTTATAGTACATTTAGATCCATAAAAATGCATGGTCTATATATCAGGATTAATGTTATAAGAAGTGGGTTCATCTCAAAATTCATTAGCAATGGGTAATGGGTCATATAATGGGGTAACCACTATTTGATCTATAATGATTTTGCCTTTGATATATTTTTGTGAGATAAAACACATATTGAATTTAGTAAGAATCATTACCCACTTTGTTATGTATCTTGATAAAGGAGACTTTGACATTATAAGATATTTAAGTGGATCAAATTTAGTATTGACATGAGTTTCACTATGAAGTAAATATTGTCTCATTTTTTTTTCATATCAAATAGAAGAGATAAAAATATCTTCTTAATAACAATATAATTTTTCTCATAATCAATAAGTGTGTGACTAATGTAATAAATAACACATTCATGGTGACCATCATCATATTATGTGAGCCAAGACCCCATATCTTGATTGGTGGTATAAATGTATAATAAAGGGTATCTATCTAGAATGGGAGGCATAAGATTAAGGAGGTTGATAATATATTATTTAATTGATTCAAAATTTGTTAACAAGCGTCATCCCTTTCAAATTTTGTATCCTTCTTAAGTAACCTTGTAAAAGATTGTGTTTTGTTTGCTAATTAGGTGATGAAACATCAGATAGATTGAATATGGAATTATAAACATTGAAGTTGCTTTAAATTAGTTGGTGGTGGCATAATAAGTATACATTTGAAATTATTATGGTCTATTTTAATGCCTATTTGTGAGATGATAAAACTAAATAGTTTTCCTGAAGATACCCCAAAAATACACTTTTAAACGTTTAAACACATTATATTTACTCATTATTTAAAGTATTTGGTTTAAATAAATAACATAGTATTTTTTATGCTTATATTTTTCAAATAAATCATCCAAATAATATTTAATCATTGTGTGTGTGTGTGTGTGTGTGTGTGTGTGTGTGTGTGTGTGTGTGTGTGTGTGTGTGTGTGTGTGTGTGTGTGTGTGTGTGTAATCATGAAAAATATTAGTAATATCTCATTTATAAGTTGCTCCTACATTTTTCAATCCAAAGGGAATGCTAATATAATAAAATTTTCCCCATGTTATGATAAATGATGTCTTTTATTGATTTGTAGGATTGATATTTATTTGGTTATATACCAAAAAACCATCCATAAATGATAACATCTCATATCATATTGTGAAATCCAAATCATATATATGTTTGGGAGTGGAAAGTCATCTTTAGGACAAGATTTATTTATATCTTAGTAATATTTACAACATCTAATATCTTCATTAGGATTTTTTAATATTAAAATATTATAAAACTATTAAATATAGTCAACAACATGAATGAATCCAACATCCAAAATCTGTTGAAGTTCACTTTTTACTAACAAAACAAATTTTGGATTCCTTCCTTATATTTTTCTTGACTCATTTGGCCTTTTGATATAAAAATGATGCATCATAAAATATAAAAAATTCAAAATTCAAATAATTGGGGATATGAGTACATATTTCCTATAAATTTTTCATTAACCAAACCCTCTAATATTAATAGGTGATTAAGAGTTGTAGTCAATAGTGGAGGATGAAGTATTAATGGCCAGCTCAAGTAGAGTCAACTCATGTTAGATAATGAAGGACCCAAATTCATTTCCAAGGCAATGACATATTTTAAACCTAGTAACATGTATCACTTCATTTAATTAGATGGTATAGGACATGATTCCTTAGCATGTTTCATTACTCAACATGTCATTGACCATATATTTTACATAAAATTAATATTATAGACAAGTTCTTACTAAACATAGACTGCCAATAAACATATCCATTTTTTTTAAATAGAGAAAGATAATTAAACACAGTCTTTATAATAAGCATACCTTAGTCTAATGAATTATATTGTATATTTTGTATGGTTATTGCAAATAATAATCAAACTAACATAATAACTTGATAAGGAAATAAAACATTTTGAAATCCAATGCTACAATGTAGTGCACAATATACCTCTATTTATAATTCAATTTCCTTTTCAATACTATGTTAAATTATCTTTGATTAGCGGTGAAAAACTAATTTTATTTTTCCTAAATAACTTATCCATAAAAAATATAATGAGAGAGGCTATAGGCTTACTGACATAGCTCCAATATTCCCAATTTATTTCCATAAATCATTTACACTCCATCAATATTATTATGATTTTATGATTAGTTTCACAACTATGATATAGTATACTAAATCCCATACAATAAACGAATAACATCATAAAATGATTAAATTTGACACAAAAAATATTTCTATAGTAAACCTATTATATTTTGACTTGTCATTAAGTAGGAATAATGATTTACACTTAGTAAATAATGGTAAAACACTTTGAATCCAATGAAATAATCAAATTTATTTGTCTTACATATCAACAAACTCTTACGGTCTTCCTAGTACACACCCAATATATTAATTAAGATTCAGATATCTTTAAGACCATTAACCATTACTATCTATATGATTCCATATTTAATCTTCTTGTCAATAATGAATGCTATGGAATGACTTATTCAAAGTAGCCAAACTCTTATATCCTTAAACTAATAATTTAAACATAGTAGTATACAACTAATGAAATTGGATTCATATAATCCATTAGACCCATTAAGATAAATTTTAAATAACTAAGCAATAATTCCATGAATAAATCATATTAAATAACTATGTGACATCCTAGGTAGAATCAAGATAAACATGGTAACACAATCAATATATAAAAAAATTGAAACTATAAAATCAAGTAGCCAAGATAATAACATGATTATTTATTCTTCAAGAAATCAATGAGAGAAAAAAAGTGAGGGATATAAGGTTCATAATCCTTTCAATCTAAAATCACCACTACTTTCCTAATTTCCATTATCAATACATTTAACATCCACATACTAACTTATTATTGATAATATAAAATGTTAGGATGCCAACACAATCATATCTAAGACTTCATCACTTGGTAAATATCCACTAATAAATTGGAATTACACATATTATAAGACATTTATAACTATAAAGTGGGTTATTCAATGACAAGAAACTTCTTAATAATAATTTCAGATGTAGTAAAATCATTCCAATATTCATAATTCCTTCATTATACATTAGAGAAAATAGTGAGATCCAACACAAACACTTAGTGTTTATAAGTATGAGTCATCCAAAATTACAATTATGTTTTATAATACAATTGTAAAACTTAGATAAGTTAACTTTTTTCTATTTATCTAGTTTAAGACAAACCATCACCTCCTAGATCCTATATTACTAGAGTAATAACATAACTCAAAATTTCCACAAATTATATATGAGAAATAATAATAACCAAATAACTTAAGTTATCTATATTATATTATGATAAATATAAATAAAAAATACTAAGCAAATGTATAGGTGTGAGAGGTTACTTACAACCTCAAAATGACAACTTAACATAATAACTAACAATGATTCACACAAATAGTAGTAATAATACCTATACCAAGGCTTAATACCGCTATATACAAGAAATAGAGTTACATAAAAAAGCGAATGTTACAAAATAAACCAATAGAAATGATGTAAAGTAAATTCATTGGACTTGTTTATTATATCAACCAATAACAAAAAATATTCATTTAAACATGTAAAGTAAGGTCTAGAAGGTAGAGAGAGATTATTTTAAGAACACTTGAAACTTGAACTCATCCCCTACATTAATCTGTTACAATGAGATAAGTCAAAATAATATGGTGACATTAATTCCATTTTGGCTAAGTATCTAACAAAATTATATTAGTAAACAAGCAAACAAGTTCCATAAATTAATTAACATAATAAAAATAGTTTTCATAGAAACTTTACAATGTTTATAATATAAAGATGAAATAATATTAAGATGTATCATTCTATTCAGTACACTTAGTTTTCATATGTGAATGTAAAACTCAAAGTATATCCAATAATGACTGATATCAACTTATTATAGAGCTTACTTAGATTAATAAGTGGCCAATAAAGATTGATAATTCCTTATGCATAACTTACTTTATGTGCACTTAAGCACGATAAAATTTTTTAATGGAGATGGTATGAAAAAATATTTTCCACAATGCCAATATCATTTAAGTCTTATATAATAAGGTCATATGGGAAAAAATGTAATACAATAAGAATACATAGTCACACTATCACTAAGTGTTGCTAGATTATTTTGCATACAATTATAAAGTGTATTATTTTACCCAACCTATTGATACCTACTAATTAATATAAATGTGTACTATTTAAATAAGATAGTTTAAGCACCAAGAAACCCCTTTGAAGCACACATGGAGATTAACATAATCTAGGTCTTCATCCTAAAATATATACCAAGAATTCATAGATAAAAATACCTCTCGGACCAATACTCTAGAGGGATAAAATAAATAATACAAGATTTAAAAGACACTCTAGTTCATCCCAGTCATATACTAATCAATGTTGCATTAATAACTGTATATAATTTTATATTCTTCATAGGACTTAACATAATTAATGCATTATCAATGGTCATATTTATAAATGATCACAATACTTAGGTAAAATTAAGAATAAATTACCATAATAGAATACTCATTTATATAATATAATTCTTGAATCATATCATGATATTATATAATCTAATCATAGTTCCTCTCTATCTTACAAATTTATAAGAAGAAAATAATGAAATGAATAAAATTTTAGACTTCATTGAACAATATATACACCCTCTATTCATTTTCATATAATACATTTAAATAAATAATATAATTCATGTAATAAATTTAGTTATCTAAGATTAAATCTAGATGGAAACTTAATGAATGAAATAATGCAAATGAGAGAACCCTTATGCTTAAAGAGAGAAATTTTAATCATACATTACTTATCCTCATAATAGGATTTCATTGATGAAAAAAGACTATAATAAACATAAATAAGGTAATTATGTATCTACAAGATCAAATGTTAATAACATTGGAAACATTTATACTTATTATAGTCATACAATGCTTCAATTTATCCTAAACAAGTATGTTATAAGTTACCTTAAGAATGATTTTTAATTTAAACCTTGTAATCCAAACCAAACTTAAAATTTTGGACAAAAATCAACCTATATTATCCATGAAATGTATGTTTCTCAACTAATCCCTTTAATAAAATCACCTCTAGTGACTCTTAAGAAATGAACAATGATAAGTAATGCAATATAGAAATATGGTTTCCTATCAGTCATAATGAAACATTTGATACAACTAAAAGTATAACTCTAGGTCATTTCATATTAGTTTATGTATCATATTAATAATAATGCAATTCATCATAGTGAGTTTTTCCAAGTTATAAAACCATAAAAGATCATATTATTCATTATATAAAATGAGAAACCAAAAACATAACCATATAATGAAAAACACAACCAAATCAATCATTAAATAGAAAATAAACCTCAACACAATCAAATAAACCATTTTAAGCGTAATACATTGATAAAATAGGTTCATATCATTTCATTACACCAAGAAAGCACCCAAAATGTCCATCAAGTAGCCAAAAATATACAAAAATAAACATATAACATTCACCATGTATGATCTAGGGTTTAAACCCTTTTAAATACTAATATAAATTAAACAAAATAGCATAAAAACATAATTTCATCCATATAAGGATATTCCTACATGAAGGGGTAAATTAGAAAAATAAAATAATAACACACATAATCTTATGTGAAAGCATTCTACTCGAGGTTGATGTATAGACTTGTGTATGCATACATGAGTATGTGTATATGGGTTTATATACAAATAGGGTGTTAAAAAAATAGAGTTTTACTTAATTTTCATGAAAAAAATAATGCATATAATAATAACAAGGAGGGGGGATAACAATTCATGTGATTGTAATCTAGGATCTAACTTTTCTCCTTCTTGATTCTTCTCCTCAAGTTACCCCAAACTAGGCTTCACTTCTACCAAACACTTTTTTTTAATGCAAGTCTTGAAGTCAGAAGACTATTATGAAGTGGCCCATTAAATTATTCCTCAAAAAATGGTATAAATAGTTAAGATAAAAATAATCACTCCATTCCTCCACATTATCCATGACTACTGTAGTAACCCTCCATTTTCTCCCCATTTCTCTCTAACTTTCCAGTCAAAAGGTTCGATTGACATCCTTCCACAAAATCTTCCATGAAAACCCTAGTTTAATGATTAAGTCATTTAAACATAGTTTAATGTTAATCAACATAATAATTTTACCAAGTTATTAATAAAAAAACATCATTTTGAATATTCAACTAAATTTTTAAACCAATGATAATCTTGATCAAATATGAATCAACAATAGACTAGGTATGGTCTCAACATAATCATGAAATAAGATATCAAGACCTTACAATGTTTCCTAATTAAAAATTAATAATCATGACACTTAGATATAAATACCACCTTAGGTCCTTAAAAACCAATAAAATACATCAAAATTCTTTTTTGGATGGCAATAACTAGGCCAAGCTAATTTCATGTATAGGCTTATAAATTTTCTCAATGCCAAAAATTAAGTTGTTTTAAAATGATTTAACTATCTTAAACTAGAAAAAAATATATTTTATAAAAAAATAAGTAAAACAAAATAAATAAGACATAATTAACTAAAATCCAATGATGACCACTAAGAAAAAAAACCATTTTTAAGTAAAACATGTGAAGAAATCAAATTAAGGTGCCTTAATGTTACTGGATCCATTGAATCTCATCCTCTAAAATTGTGGGATAAGATGAGCATATGACAAATATAATTTTGTACATATCCACCTATATATTTATTTTAGGTATATGTTTATATTCCCATGCGAATAATTTATGGTAATCATGTAAGGCTTGTTGAATGTATTTACCTTCATCATTGTTTAACATGGTGACCAATGGTATTAGTCACAAATAGTTTTTGGTGCCAAAATGAAACTCAACTATTCATTTGTTAATTAACATTGATCTATATTCGACATATTAATACCATATAATTATGGTTATGGTATAGAATCATCACTTTCCACAAAATAAGTGTGTGCATTTATTTCACGAGGACCTTTTTATTATGATGGAAAGAAGGAAGGTACTTATATGCACCTAGATATTCAAATAGAGACTCATCATTTGAAAATTCATCCTATTTCAATATTTATATTAATATTATGTTGTTGATAATCTTAGGATAAAATAATAATAATTTTTAAACATAATTAACTTGGTTATTATGATGTAAGCATATATGTGTAGTGTATAGACATAAATTTTTTTAAACATTATCATTTATTGATGTTTTCTCTCTTGTAGGAACCTATCAAGTTTTGATCTCTTTTAATGCACACCTTAAATGGTGAACTAAAAAAAATGTGGGAAGACCATTGTGCTTTAAAATATTGTTGGTCAACTCTATCATTACCTAAACCTGTTACAAATCCTGATTATCCAACTCTCCAAGTAAACAAACTCTATTTATCCACTTACCTAAGAAATTATCCTTTAAAATAAATCCTAACTAAGAAAACACCCTCTTTTTATACTAATTAAACCCATGTTGATACTATTATAAGGTTAAAGTGAATGTTATGGAACTAAGTTGGCCCAATTGACCTAGTTCAAGGCCTAATGATAACTTTATCCTTAAAACTAGGTCATGTTGGTTGACATTATAAACTAAATTTTTGAAAGGGTCAAGGCTAATAAATTTATATAAATATAAATATAAATTCAATAAAATGCAGAGGAACATTAATTTTCACATTATTATAGTTCACAATTCTGCTAAATATACATTTTAATAAGCCATTACTTAGGGTTTTCTTTGGAGGTAAGATATCTTGTCTTGTGTTAAGTATTGGATGAAAAATATGATTATTTTAACCAAGAGATAATTTATATAGTGTGATCCTTTCAAATACAAAACAACCTATTTCAAATCACCATTATCTAAGGGAGAGATTGAGACTTGATAGGTTCAACTAGAGTTGAGTATTCCTAACTTTGTTATTTCATTTGATAGATATATATTATATAAAGTAATTTGTTGAATTTATAAATCCTTGATTATATTATCTATACGACTAAACTTAGTATAGGTATAAGGTCTTATTTTCTTTCCATCCTTCACTTTAGGTGATCTCAACCACATTTGCCTACCATGATCCCTTTTTTTGTTTGTTTAACCATCCCCCTTTATGCCAAAAGCTTTGATGAGCATTATATTAGTTTGATTTTATTTGCTTACACCTATATAGGATTATTTCATAGTATCATTTATATATAGTATTTTAAACCCTCTCCTTTGGTGTTATGTGGTAGGAGATCACTTGGTTAGGTTTAGAAGATCCAATTTGGTCATGCACCTGATATAAATAATATTTTAATATATGTTAATTGATTAACTTATACAATATTGGGTTTACTAAGTTAGAAAGATGTAGATATGTCTTAATTTGTTACATAAATTTTTGTGAACCCCATGTGAATCTAATCCTTTCATTTTTAATTTTTAATTTATAGTCAACTAGATCACGTTGTTTGATCTAGTCTTAGCCTCTATTTCCATACTGAGAATCCATGATCAAATAGGCCATGCTTGGTCAACCTAGTTTTCTCCTTTGCCTAAAAGTTTTCTTCCATATTAAACTAGGTTGTGATGGTCACCTTACTCATTTCCTCTATTTACAAATATAAGATCTATAGTCAACTAGGTCACATTGATCACCCTAGTTTTTTCCTCTATTTGTAGGTTTAATCTCTAGTAAACTAGATCACATTGATTAACCTAGTTATTTTTACTATTCTCATAATTTTCATTTACAATAAACTAAGTCAAGCTGGCCAATCTAGTTCATTTTGGTAGTATTAACTTTTCAAGATTTCAACAAACTAGATCATGCTAGTTGACCTAGTTTCATTTCATTATTTATAATTTTAGCTTTTTGCAGACTAAGTTGACTCAATAGACCTTATCTGACCTCTGCATTTCATATTTTTGCCTCTAAAGGGCTCAATAAGGCTTTGAAAATATAGTTAAAAGTTAGATCTTTAGTATTCTTAGTCAACCAACTATGTTAACTTGGTCAACATAGATGTATCATTCAGTTTCACTTTAAATAATCTGTGTACTTCTATTTTTGTCAATTACTTCAATTTTTCTTTTTTGTCTTTCAATAAAATTATTTAACATTTCACATTATATATCATTTTTACCAGTTTTTCAATTCTAAAAAATTATATCATAAAATCAACTAAGTTGACTTGGTTGACTTAGTTTTATGTTTGTTTACTCTGGAAAATAAACTAAGTCAACTTGGCCAATTATGTTTGTTTTCACTACATTTTCATAATAGACTAAATTAACCCACATAATTGTGTTAAGTTATTTTCTAACTAGATCAGTTTGGTTGACCTTTTTTGTGTTTCTTTTTTCTCATAAGCAAGGTAGTTCAATTTGATTTATTAATAATTAATCTCATATTTTATTTGAAAATAGTTTACTACCTATTTATTTACTTTAAAAAACTATAAATTGGTTATTAATAGTTGATTTTTAGCCTTTTTTTCATTTTATCTTGATTTTTGTAGAAATTATGTACCAACAATTTTCAAACTATTTAACTACTATTGTCAAGGGATAAACAATATTATATTTATGATCTTTGTCCATAATTTACAAATATTATGGTGTGAGGGGCTTTTCCCAATACTCATAGCCATAGTAAAAAGATAAACAAGGTATTTATTTTCCATATACCTCATGATATTTCAAAAATGTCTAGAATTTCACTTTGAATTAAAATTTAAGAATCCATCCATTTAATTGATCTTGTAGTGCATCAATGAGTGGTTACCATAGAGAAGTTACTTATAGATTACCCTTGAAATTGATTTTAGTGGGATATGGGAATGAAACTTCCTTCATAGTTAACACTATAAAACATTGGGTTGTCAGTATCCAATGGACAAACAAGTATATTTGGAATCCTAAAAATGAATCAAAACCTTTTAGTAAAACTCATTGATCTTATTTTTAGATAATTAATTAGCATTAACACTTAAAAAATTATATGTTTTGTTTGTTATTTGTTATTCACTATTGTATTATAGATTATATAAACTAATATTGATATAGTTCTGTGATATGTGTTTTAAATAAATTGACAGATATTAACCTATTTGATTATGTGTGAACAAACTCAATTGACTAGGCTCAACTCAGTCTTTTATATTTTATCCAAACTGATATTCAACATTTTTATAGATTTAATTAAGTTGACTAGATCGACCTAGTTTATCTTTTATTTTCATGCCTCTATAACTAATTATACCAACTCAATTTATTTGTTTTTTAACATTCTATCTATTTTCTACTTATACAAATAAGTCAACTAACTCAACTTTGAAAGATTTAAACACTCTGTCTATTTTTTACCTATATAACTAAGTTGACTAGTTTGACTTAGTAGGCTTTTAACTCTATTTATTTTTATCTATACAAGTAAGTTGACCAACTTGATCTAGTTGGTCTCTAAACCTCTTCATATTTTCCTAAAGTTCACTAGGTCAACTTGGTCGACCTTGTAGGTCATGGCTGACCTAATCTAATTTTTATCTACTTTTCTAGATTTACCCAAATTTCACTAGATTTACCTGGTCGACCATGTAGGTCATGACTGACATAATCTAAATTTTAGGTAAGTTTCTAGATTTCCCCAAATTACACTATATTGAACTAGTCAACCCTATAGGTCCTATCTAATGTAGTTCAATTTATCAATACCTATGTCATCCACTAGATTAACCTAGTCAATCCCATTACTCTTGGCTGACTTATTTCATTTTATTTTCCCTTTTTTATTTCAACCTTATAGCCTATTATTTATCTTCCCACACTAATTAACATCATGAAATGATCCATTAGGATCTTTCTTGACATCCTTAAAATGTTCTAAGTGTATATAAGTGTTTGTATCATACCTACCTTAGCCATTCAAGAACATATCTCATTATGGCTTAATTATTCCTGACTCTCTCCTAGATCAATAGAATGAAACATGACCCACATCACGTAAAATAATGATC
>JARHVA010000439.1:185000-290000 GCA_037957365.1 Torreya grandis | reverse complement strand
ATCCAATATTATAGTATATTTATGAATTTATAAGGGGTTTTGAGGAACATGTAAATGTTGTGGGAATGTAGATCCAGTTTAATATTTATTTCATATATAGCATTCATAGGATGATATTTTTACTTCAATGGTTAACCCAAATTGGCATTCATAAAGAATGTTATCTAAATTCATTAATGTCAAAAGTTTATTTATCTTGTCCAATTGATTTGAGTGTCTTTTTTATAATAAAGACTATTCACCTTGGTACTACCTTCATTTGCCCCACCACCCATTTCATATGAGCCCTTGATAGGAAATTTTGTTTCTAAATATTTTAAAAATATCTATATTTCCTCTTCTTCATCTCTTTCATACATTATCATATTATGATTGTGTTAGTTCATCTATCATTAGAATGAAATATACATCTTCTAGTTGTTATGAAATAGTTTCTTAAATATTGACTTATCATTCTTAGATTTCCTTTAGTTATGTTTGATATTTTAATTCTTATAATTCACCTTTTGTTGTACACTTCATTATGTTTCTTTTAAATTAATTTCTATATTTCCATTATTGATTGACTATGGATTATTACTTATATTTCATTAATGTTGTTCATGTATCTTATCTTTTTCCATATTTGTTTGAATATGGATTTGTATGTTCCATTATTTTAGTTTCATGTGTCCTTAGTTTGATTTAATTTTTTAATTTTCTTACTTAGGATGCATTTGTTGGGACTATCAGTCATTTAGTAGCCTTGGAATTTTAGTTACCTAATTTTCCTCACATTTTATTCACTTTACTTGGTATTTTGATCCCAGCTTAATCTTAGTCATCCTAGCTTAATAATTTTTGAAGTGACTTATTTAGTTATGATTTTTTTTATTTTTATTTGATTTTTCCTATGATTGACTTACTTTTATAGGTATAAAGTAAACAAAGGACTAGATTGAGATGATTGATATAGTTGACTATGTAGGTATAATGTTATAGAACTAAAATCCTAGAAAAAATAGTATTTTATTTAAGTTTTAACTAAAATTGTGGGAGTATAAAATTTGCTTAGAAGTTGACAAAGTGAAAATAGTGAGTTTGTTTAGAATGAACTTGGTATATTTGACATAAACACATAGGTCGTGTAGTATATTTTACTAAAGATGTTGATTATTATTTTAAATGGGTTACTCAAGTGAGTGTTTGATCTATTAAAGGTAAAAAATATTATTATTAAATATAATTGATTCAATCAATCTAGTTTAAATAAGACTAATAAAAATAGGAAATTAAAGCTAGATCAATTAGATAGATGTATCTAGATAAAAATTAAATGCAAAAATGAATAGAATCAAGTAGATTAATTTAGTTAGTCATAAAAGGAAAAAAATAAATTGGATTTATTGGTTTGATAAAGTTATTTGAGACTAAAAACCCTGCATATAGAAGCTAAAACTGAGTTGACATGCTCAAAAAAGTTGGAAAACCTACACACAAAAAGTACAACTAGGTCAACAAGCTCGATGAAGTTTAAAAACCTACACACATAATGATAAAATAGGTAGATAGGCTTGATGAATTTAGAAATATTACAAATATAAAGTTAAACTTGGTTGATAATCTTGATGAAGTTGGAAAACCTGCACATAGAAAGTAGAATTAGGGTAACATGTTTGATGAAGTTTAGAAACTTGCACATAGAGTACAAGACTAGATTGATAGGATTGATGTAGTTGAATATAAATTAAATTTAAAAATTATAAGGGTTAGATTTATTTTGGGTTAAAAAAAATATATTTAATCAAAATAAGACATATACACAACTTATCTTACTTGGTAATATCCAAGATCAAATAAGGTAATTGAGTAATAATCCTCTTAGAAATACATTTTAATTTAGGGTCATGACAAATTATGGATCCACTAAACCTAATAAAGGGATATCTTATTACCCAATAGTAAAATATAGGTTTCCAAAGTCTCTAATCAAATTTCATCATGTAATAACCCTAGTTAGGTATTATAATATAATTAAAGGAAATAAGCTAATCTACTAAATCAACATACAAGTTAATCTAGTAAATAAACATACAAGCTAATATAGTGCTCACCAAAGCTTGTGGATTAAATGGGGGTATAAAATAAACATATAACAAGCAAATATAGTTATATTCAAGATAATATATAAATAAATATAAGCAAGGAGATAAAATTTAATCCATTAGTTATGTAATATCTATCTATCAAAATGAATATCTAGGAATAATTAATTATTGGAGTGAACCCATCATGACTCAATCTCTCGCTTGGTCAATCATGATTTGTAAGAGGTTGTTGTGGTTTGTAAGTATCACAAGGATAAACCATATTTAGGCTAAAATACTCCTCCTATGCATCTAAGACCTACACAAGATGAATGCTACAACTCTAAGCAAAACCCTAAGCAATAAAACCTTCAAATGATAATATAAGAAGATTTAGGTGTTATAATGATCTGTAATTATAATTATCCTCCCTTTATAAATGAATTAAATGGGGTATTTCTAGCCAAGGATCAACCATAAACCCTCATGGGAATTTAGCTTATAAGTTCAACTGGGTTGACCTTGTTTCAATTGAAAGAGAGTCAGTAGGCCTCAAACTATGTTGACTAGGCTGACAGAGTTTCTCCACATGTACTTAATCCCTAAAAGTGTTGATTGGGTTGACATAGTAGGAAAATGAATAAAAAGAGTCATAAGCTTAGGTGGGGTCTATTTAGGAAGGTGAATTGATTTGAAGAATGTATAAATAAGTCATAATTACTTATTAAAATGGATAAAAATAGCTTATAATCAGTTAAAGTAATAATATAGGGCCTCAAAATTCTATAAAGCACCAAAGGTCTACCAACCCATTTCTCGATCTACCCTTCAAGGTGTTCACTTAGAAAGATTGAGACTTGACAAGTTACTACAAGAGAGAAAACATCATTAAATGACAAATCTAAAAATATTATGGGTATACATATGCCCCATATTAAGCTCATCATGTGTCGCATAATTATAACATGGGATGGTGTTTTGATAATAAATATATCAACATAAAAAACTACATTGATAAATTACAGTAAAAACATAAATTAAAATTTTAGAATTAAAATGACAATATGAAATAAGTTAATGTATCATATATGTACCTTGAATTAACTTTATCATTGAATGGTTGTCTACTATATTTGTAGTCTTAATCATGCATGTCCATAAACTATTTTGGACAAACCATAAGGATATAAAACCAAGAGCAAAAACTAAAAATCATAGGGAAATCAAAATAAATGAAATTTACATAACCGAATAAGTCACCTAAATAATTGGTAAGTTAGGATGATAAATGATAAGTTAAAACCAAAATACCAAGGTAAAATGGATAAAATGATAATAACTCAGGTAACCAAAAATCCAAGGCTACTAAATATTTAAAGAACTCAAACAAATGTACCTTAAATAAGAAAATTAACAAACCAAATCAAACCAAAGACACATGTAATTGAAATGATAGATTCAAAATCAGTGTAAAAGAAGTGACAAATAACACTTATGGAAATAGATTTAGAAATAAACTTTCCTATCAAGGGCATATATGAAATGGGTGGTGGGGGAAATGTAGGTGATATCTAAAGTAGAAAATATTTATTGAAATCAAGACACTCAAATCAAGTTGTAAAAACAAGAAGACTTTTGACATTTACGACTCTAAATCACCTTCCTTAGCCACACAAATTTGGGTAATGTAGTGAAGTATAAGTATCATAACATGAAGTATATATTCATGAAAAATAAAATGGACCTAAATTTCCACAATGCATTCCCCATTGTTTAAGACCCCTTACAAAATTGTTAATCTATTGTGAAGATTGGGTACATGCATGAGAAAGTAGGTAGAACTATAGAGAATTTTGAAGTATTCTAACCCATTCTACTAGCCTAATGTACCCCAATGCACCTCAGTTATACCATGAAGCTCCATATGGAGTTTGAGCTTCAACTAGAATAGGCTATGTGCTTGATAATCACATTATTTGGTGTGATTTTAAATTTTGATTTTATTGATGCTTTTTTATGATTAAATTTTATTTTATATGATTTAGGTTTTAAATTTTTATGTATTTTTATATTCATCCTCCATATATATTCAAAAAACCAATCATGGGTGTTAAAAATGACTATCACTAGAAACCTTAAACATGATAGCTAAAGAAAAGAACTTAGAAAGCATGGTGTCTAAAATTATAATGATTGCATGTTAAATAAACAATTTATCTTGAAATTTACCTTGGTGTACCTAAAGTGGAATAAACATTAAGAAAAATGATACTAAACATGGAATGATCAAGTTATCTCAAATCATAAAAAATGTGAAAATGTGCAAAGGATATAATGATAGGTAAACATTATTATTTATCATAATAAATAATGTAAGTGTAGGGAGACATGAAAAAATATATTTAGAGTTGTTACCATAAAATAAAAAAAACTTATTTTGAGAATATGAACTCACATTCCTTAAACCATTACCTTAATTCTTTAGGAAAAACACTTTGTTAAAGATTGTTTAAGAATTTTGAAATTTTTATGAGGAAAGCCTAGTCTTATTTGAGGTCTTACATTATAACTCGCAAAAGGGAAACCAAAAAGGTGAAAAATATGAAGATAAACAAAAGAGTATTTTTTTATGAAGGCTTGGTCCTATCTAAGGTCTTATATATAACTCACAAGGGATAGATCGAATAAGTGAAAATAACTTGTAAAATGATAAATTAATGATTAAAAATGAACTACTAAAATAAAATATATTCAAGAGGATGGTCATGCCTTATCCATAGTCTTATGTTGAAAATAATGAGATAAAATAAGGTATAGATAGACTTAAGGACCAATGATAGGAATTAAGGCTAATGTTAGTAATGTAATGTTGTACACTAAAGATCTTTTTAGAAAACTTGTAAGAAGTGTTAGTATTTATAGTATCTAGAAGTATGTAAGAAATACGTATAAAATATTTAAGCATTAGTAGGTTAGTTGAAAATATGTTCCTCATTAGTTTGTAATTTATAAGTACAAAGACCAAGGATGTATTTGACAAGGTAGGGACCTCACTATTTCTGGGCATACATGCCTTCTTTATCATGTGTATAATCTAGTTTGAGGACTAGGTCACCACTATTTAAAGTTTGGGGTTTTTTTTTTCCTATGTTTTTTAGTAATGCAGGATTTGTATTTGGTATTATGTTGCAATGCATCCATACAATTCTCATCTAGGAAATATAAAATAGGGCTTCACACAATTAATCATTAGGAATAATACTATGAAGATAAATATGTAATGATGGTAGATCAAATTATAGAGGTATAACTAATTTAGACCCATATATTAAGGAGAATGGTGGTTCCCTAGTGGTAGTATGTATGCTAGTTTGATAATCCCAAAGTGTAGGATAAAGCTGTAAATGCTAATTAGTATGAGATTATTTAATAGTCTTTTTTAAAATTTTATTCATAATTTTATTGTTGGCTTGTACTTGGCCATTTCATTGAGGTTGATAAGGTGTTGATAATTTGTGTGTAATTTTGAATTTTGCACATAATTGTTTCATATATTTGTTTTTTAAATTTACACCATTGTCAAAGATGATGGTATGAGGAACTACAAAATGACAAATGATTTGATTGAGAATACATTTAAATATGGTAATACTAGTAACATTAACAAGAGGCATAGATTCTACCCATTTAGTGAAATATTTTAGTGGTGGTGATAATAAACACATGAACATATTATGACCTAGGTAATTCTCTAATGAGATCTAATCCTCACATAGAGAATGACCAAGGAGACTCTATGTTTTGGAATTTATCTAGAGGAGAGTGAATGAGATCATCATCAAGTTGATAATTATTACTCTTTTTATTAAAATTAATGGAATATTTTTTAATATTAGGCCAAAATTAACCCATGTGTAGGCATTTATGGGTTGTGTCATGGTCACTATAGTGACCACCATCGATGCCCTGATGTGCTTGTAGAAGGAAAGAAGTAATTTATTCTCACATTACATAATGTATTAAAGTGATTTATGTGTTATGATAATAGAGATTATTCTATTGAAGTAAATATTTGTATGCTTGTTTATAGATATGAGTCTTTTCATGAGAATATTATTCTAGAGGGTAGGTATGAAAAATCAATGAATTGGATGGTGTTTTTATACTATGAGCTCTATCAGATAGTGATAACTTATATGTGATAAATTAGATAATTATTATTATTTGTAAAGAAGAGGTTGACTTCATCATTTGGATAAGGAATTGAGAATAATTTAGAAATTTATGAGGTGAAATAATGATGCTAATGAAGTGAGTGAATCAGCTATAGTATTTTATTCTCATGCGGATGGGTCGATAGTGAAAGAGGCAAATTCTTTGGAAAACTAGTAGAAATTTGATGATATGTGATAAGGTTTTCAATTTTACATTGATAATATCCACTAACTTGATGAAATATGAGTTTTGAATCACCTAAATCATGTAAATATGGGAAGTATAAATGGATTACACCTTGCATGCCTATTATCAAAGATTTATATTCAACCATATTATTATTGATGTCAAAGGTTAATTAAAAAGATATAGCTATGATTTTATCATGTGGTTTTGTTAATATAAAGCCTACCCCAACTCATTGAAGGAATTTTGCACCATCAGAGTTAAGTGTCCAAGTTTCTTCATGAAATTCAATTGTGACTTATAGTAATTATTTAATAGTGGTAGAAGGAGGAGGATTATGTTCTTTATGGTTATTTTCATTTAGATAAAAAATGAAATTATGGAAGTAATCTTTGAGTGAGATTGATTGGTTAAGACCTTCAATATAAATGATAGATTCATTAGGAAGATTATCCTGAAGGTGATCAGTAGGTGGTATGGATGTATATGTAAGTTGATCGATAATGACTTGAACCTTGACAAAATTTTTATTTAATAATTTAGAGATCCAATTCCATCAATATGACCATCCATTTGCCAATTCTATTTCCAGGAAGGAAATATTTGGAGATTAAATGATAAAGTGGATCAAAATGGACAATAACACAAGTAGTTTCATATAACATATAATGGTAGATTTTTTTAGCTATGAAATAGATAGATAAAAAGCCATGTTCTACTTTTGTAAATCATTTTTCATAATTGATATACCACAACTGATATAATAGATAACATATTATTTACCAATATCATATTGTTGGGAGAACATTGACCCAACAAATATGGGCGTAGATGATGTATATAGGATTAATGGATGATCATTTGAATATGGGTGAAGAGTGGGAGGATGAAATAAGGATTATTTCATGCTATCAAATGATTTTTGGCATGAATCTATCCATTCTAAAGCATTTCCCTTTTTGAGAATAAAATTAATGGAATAGATATGGTAAGCCATTTAATGAATAAATAGTGAATTTCCCAATTTTTTCCAAGGTATGCTTGTATATCTAGAATGGAGTAAGGAATAGGTATGTTGATAATAAATTTTATTTTATATTGATCAACATCAATGTCCTAAAAGGAAACTAGAAAAATTAATAGTTTACCAAAAGTAACATCAAACACACATTTGAAGGGGCTAAGTCTAACTTTGTATTTGATGAGTCAATCAAAGATGATTTCTAAGTCATGAAGTTGAATATGATGATGTTTATATTTGGAAACAAGATCATATACATGGGTTTCATTGAATTTATGAATAATATCATGAAATATATGGGTCATTACACATTGATAAGTAGTTCTAGCATTTTTGAGACTGAAATGCATTCTAACATAACAATAGGTGTCTCAATTGTGGTAAATATTATTTTGTGTTGATCATAAATAGGTATGTAAATTTGGTTACATCCTAAGAAACCACTCATGAGTGATAAAATTTCATAACTGACAGTGGAATCAGTGATGGAATATATTGATGGTAAGGGAAAATTATCTTTTGGACTTGATAAATTTAGGTTACAAAAGTTTATGCATATGTAAATAACTAAGGTTACTTTTTTATGAACATGGAAAATGTTGGAGACCCATTCTAAGTAATCTATAGGTTTAATGAATTTAGCATCCAAAATTTTGATGTTTATTTATGATAATGTAAAAATATTAGGAGGGAATATTTATTACTTTTATCATATAAGTTCTGCATGTGGGTAAGTGATGATATTATGGACAATGATGCTAGGATCAATTATAGGAATGTATTCATATGACCAAGTGAAAATATCATGATATTTGTAAAATAAGAGGCTAAAATTATCATGCTCTTTGGGAGTGAGTTCTTTAGATACGGTAATTAGTCAAGGACATGTAAGTATATCATATTCTATATTTTTAGTTTATTCCATAATCATAAAAATTATATATTGTAAATGATATGAAATAGGAGGGAGGTAAGAGATAGGATTTGTTTTAGGGTCCACACTAGAAATGAAATTATTTAAACAATGAACCTTTTACTAAAAGTTATCAAGATTATGATGTTGGCATGGAAGTTGAATTTCTATAGCATGGAGGAGTTTTAGGATAACTTCATCACATAAAATCATTGGTAAAGGTCCATAATAGTAAAAATATACTTCAAGATCAATTATTTGATTAACTTAATATCATATTTGGAATGTATTTGTCTCACTTTAGTTGCTTTAGCATCTATAGTAATTTCGAGTGGAATAGTGGGTAAAGATTTGGTGTTGGTGAGATTGGGTTGAGGTAAATTAACAAAGACTAAAATAATTGTATTGGGTTGTTAAATAAGTGGGGTTTTAGGTGATTATTCAGGAAGGGTTATTTACATTGAGTTTGGTTTGATATATTTATATGGTGATAGTTTAGATCGATCAATAGAATCATAAGTAGTGGAAGTAATGTTCATTCTTGGTAAAGTGGGTTGAAAAATAAGTTTTAAAAATGCCATTATTAGGATTTATTTGATTAACCATGGGGTGTTTAATAATGGTGGATTAATATAGGGTACATAACATTCATTAGAAGATTCAGTATCATATGAGTTATGAATGACATGGACATTGTAGTTGAAGGCATGTATTTTTTCTAATGTCTTTGTTGGTGTAGGATATTAATTATTCCATTTAATTATTAATGGATAATTACTACACATGTATTTTTATCTTATTTAGGTGTCATAAGAGGTTAAGTGGGTGAGAGGGTGAATTATACCTAGAGTTATATTAGAGTTCAACTAAGTGCCACTATGAGTTCTATAGTGAGTTCCACAGTCTAAATCTAAGTTCTCCAGTGAGTTAAATCCCTTACTCTTTATTTATATTCATCTTCACCAAGATATTATAATTGATTAGAGTAGAGTAGATAATTGGTAAGAAAGGTATTCTAATATATTAGGCAATTATTGTATATCATCTTGCATGTTTCTAAATATAATTAGGGTCATCTTTAATGAAGAACACTTATGTGCTCACTCTACTAAAAGATCACCTATTGGCTTATTTTGACAAAGTATTAAATCTTAAGGTTATGGTAATGAGCATCAAATAAATTTTATCTATTTAATTTATATTTTGTATTCTCTTGAATTTATGAAGAGGAATATGTATATTGTTGGTATGTTAGCATTTTATAAGTATTTTTCTTGTAGATATATAAGAAGTTATTCAACAGTCCTTATTTATCTTAAGCCTACATATAATCTTGAAATTGGTCTTTAATTCCATTGGCCTTGCTTGTGCTGGCATTAAGATCATAGTGAGGAATCTCTTACAACTGCAACTACATGTTATTTTGTTTCAGCCTAATATGTTCTTGTATCCACCTGGGTCCACCTAATTTTTAGCCTCATAAAACCCCTCTACACCATTATCTTTAGTGAACTATTACACTACCATAAAGCTTGAATTAGGTAGAAAGAGATATATTTTTTAATTTTTTTCATGAAGCATGGGAAAATTTGTTGCTAATCTGAGATAAGGTAAATGTTTCAACTACTTTGTTTTGCATGATGTGGCATCTAACCAATGCCTACAACTTTACCAAGATTTTAAAGGCAAATAGAGCTCTTCTTGATAGATATCCTTAGAATGTAGTCTAAATATTGGTGGTTTCCCACTATTCTCTTGTAATAAATCCATGCCAAAGTTACCATTATTGATTATTAGTCTAACAATAACTTCTACTGCCAATGCAGCTAAGGACATTGACCTAATACTAGATCCTCTTTATTTATTCCGTTGTACTATCCACACTTTCTATAGACCTATGTACACATGCATATTCGCACTACGATTATTTATTATAGATTATATCTATTCTTAAATTATGGTAATATGCATTTTTCCTCTGCTTATTTTGCATGATACATAACTAGAACTAGATCGATCACTTACTAGTAGAGGTAGATAAGAGGAGAAGAGAGTAGAGGGGAAAAATCTGTATGGAAAAATTTTAATCCATCAAACCACCACCTTTATCACCTATTAAAGACCTATGAATGCATATGGAAGCATTTTTATCTTTCAAAAATCACCTTTAGCTTGTTAAAGACATGTACATGCAACATACACCTATGCATGCATGACAACATGATACAACTCAAATCCATGGTCAATGGCTCATTGCATATTCTTGATAAGTCATAAAGTCAAAACCTTAAATTTACTTAAAAATAATATTAAAAATTAAACCCTATTTTAATTTTGTTTAAAATATCTTTATGTATTTTTTAATTAAACACCTTCAAATAATCCTTTTCATGTAAAAAGTACATATGGGTGTATGAGCCGATATTTTTTTGAATTGTATTGATGTGAGGAAGTTCAAGGTTCATTTTCAATTCAAATGAGTGGTTACAAAACATGATTTATGTTTAAACATGTCATCATTTAAAATTTTAAGTGCAATTTAATTAAATAGGCCATTAATGATGGAAAGTGTATTTTGATATAACTTTTGATTGGTAACTTAGAATTGCGTTCCACTTTTTTAAAATTTAATATTTTTTCATCCTCTTTCCATTTATCTACTTTGTTTTGTAAAAATAACTCAATTTATAAAGTTCCATATTCAGGGGGTTTATGGGCCCTACTACTTTCTACAACATATTTTATGCACTGATTTCTCTTAGTTGTATTAACTCATTTTAGGCCTAATCTAAATTTCATATCTAGATCATGCACCATTATTTTACCTTACCCCATCACTAATTTCTCACTTGGATACATTTTCAGTTGTACTTGACATCTAATTCATGAATATGCTTTAGGGGTTCATTGTAGATTATTTTGTGTAGAGTTATACTTCCCTAGTGTCTTATCTAGATCATGTTGACCCCATTTGAGAGTCTCCAGATTATGAGATTTTCTCATCTCTAGTGATCCCTTTTGTAAAGGATAATTATGTTTCATGGTATGCTTATATGGAACACTTGCTCACACATAATAAATATTTTCCATTCATATATGTACAAAATCCTACACCCATTGATCCTATTCAGTTCAATAAGTGGGATAATACTTATGACAAGGTTTTTTAAAATTTGCTACTAAATGTTTCCATGGATCTTCATTTCCATTTGGAATATACATGGAGTCCATGTATTGTTTATAACATACTATAGAGTTTTTTCAGTGATCTTGCTAAGATTTATGTCACACCTACTCCTTCACTTCCTATTGTCTCTTCTAAGACTATTGTACTCTCTCCTCATTATTTTATTTCTTATGATGATACATCCATGGTAGATATTTCTCTTCCTTTTATTGAGCCCCTACTATAAGATGATATTTTACCAGACCTTAGTTATCTTATTCTAGACTCTACATTCATTCCTATACATATTTTTTCTCTTTCAAAGACTTCACAAACTTGGATTTCAAAGGACTTTAATAATTTCAATGAGAATATACACATTGAGAGTATTAATGACTCATATGTTCTTATAAATGTTCATCTTGTAGATCTAAGTGCTTCATTTACAAACTAATCATTAATTTTGATGGTTGTTGAGCCTTGCTTTCCTCTTCCCATAGACATTCTTTCATTGAATGTTCCATGTCTATCTTTTTCTCTAGATATTATCTCCCCTTCATTGTATGTTTATTATTTTCCAACTTATATATTTAGTCTTTTGATATACGATCATACTTTGTCATATTTGAGCATTAGTAAGGAGACATTTGAGTATTTTCCATAGTATACATCTTAATTCTTACATGCATTCCATTTGAGTGGGAATTCAATAGTTTGATAGCTCATGGTTTCCTTATTCTAAAATTAAGAGACAAAATTTGTTACAAAGGGACCTACTACAACATTTTCCATGTTACTTTCTATGCATACCTTATCTCTATTCTTTATGGAGGCACAAATCCTTCATATTTTATAGGATACTGGGATTATTGATATGTACTTGAGTACCTCATCAGGCCTCATTATCAGGACCCAATTTTATATCCCACATAAGCTATACTTATGGGGGGTTGTTGGAGTTGGATTTATAAGTTCAACCTTTTTTTCTTTATCTCTCAATTAGGAAGAAGTTTTTTTCCACTGGGTTTTCTCCTTTTACTCCACTTATTGAAAGTCGCATTATATATGGGTACCTCATCAAGCCTTGTTGCTAGGACCCATATTTTGTTTTCCATCACCTACTAGCATATTTTTATAGTATTTTTATAATGTTATACATCTAAAACTCATGATTGGACTTGGACCATGATACAATTATCATCATATGTGTGATAAATAGTTCATGCATTAGTTTCCTGAGGAGAATCAATGGTGGAAACACATATGTTGATAAATTTGTGAGGAGTCATGTGTAAAGGATCTTGAAATAGTTTTTCCACTCCATAGTCATTAAAACTAAAATTATATTCTATGTAAGAAGCTTCATATGCATTACATGGAGAAGGAGTATTACTAGTATCATCAGTTAAAGGAATTTCATGATCATGTGGGAGTAAATAATGAGGGATCCATTCTATTATATAAGGAGGTAACTAATTGGTATTAAAATTATTTTACATTTCATTTAGTTCATCATAGTTTTAATCAACAAGAGTTATATGTAAATTATAATGCATGTTAGATTTAGGAAGAGGTGGATTGTTAATGTGGGAAATATTTGTAATGCAATATTGAGATTTAGGATTTTGTAGTTGAATACTCCATGGATTAGGATCAAATTCATGTTTATAATTTTTTCCATTATTTATTAATTTGATACATTGAATACCTATAAAATTAATGAAATGTATACGATGTGTCCATGGGAGACTAATGAGTATGTTATAAGATAAGGGGAAATATAAAACCATTGGATTAGTAAAAATTGTCTTGGGTCTAATTGTAAGTGGGATCTAAATTTAAAGAATTGGTTTTTAATTAGTTTATCAAATATTATATACATGAGGTGTGTTTGTTTGATATTTTCTTTGGTGCATCCAATGTGTTGAATTGACCAAAGAGAGGTGACATTAATTCATGATCCTTCATCTAGTATTTTTTTTTCAAATGAGGGTATTGTTGATCACAATTTTAATAAAGAGAGGTGGATCATCTAATCAATAGTGAATCTCATCATCAATAATATCTTATTCAAGAAATTCTATGGATGATTTTGAGGATGTGGAGATTGTTTCAATTGTATGAACTTCTATAAGTTGAGGATCATTAGAAGGGGTTTCCAAATTATGAGATGGTGGTTCTTTAATCTTTTATAATTATTGCATAATGAATTTAAGATGATAGGGAGAGTTTAGAAATAATTACATAAGGGTAATTTTAGAATACATTGAATTAAGTTCTTCTAAAAAATTCCAATGTGATTTAGAGGATGAAGAACCAACATGAGATTTATGAGGTATGGAATTTTTTGTACATATAAGAGAACTAAGTTGGGGTTATAGTTGTGGAAGTGATTAATAATTTGGTTTGGAAGATGTGGGTATAGTATTTGTAGTATATTTAAGTAATTATTGATCATTAGAAGTTTTTTAGGTTTGGTGAAAATATCCTTATGAATAGGTTTACATCTATAGTTAACTTTTAATTAATTCACATATTGGGAGTTGGTATAATATTGGTCATAGTTGGCATCAATTACACAAATATTTTCATTTTAATGTGGTGTGTTAAAATTAGAAGATGATTTTTGAGGTTTAGAAGGTATGGGTTTAGTAACCTATTTTTTTCAGAATCTTTGAGTTAATCATGATGACATAATTTTATCATAACATAATTATCAAATCTGTCACCTAACATGAAGGAAAATATAAATTTAATAAGTCCATGACATGTATCATGAGAGTGACCAATATCAACATAGAGGAAATATAATTTATTAGGACCATACCATGAAGGAGGGGGCCTATTGTTATAAATGAAAGGTTTAGATAGAGATAATAACTATTTCAGTTGTGGTACTCTTAATTGTGGGTATGAAGCAATTTGATTATCTATTTTGACTATTCCTAATTTAGTTTGATGATTATTACTTGTAATTACATTATTTTATGTTTGTAAATATTCCTTGGTTGAGCTATGGGTTAGCTCAAGTTGGTTCACAAGGAAATCTTGTATTTATCTTGATAAAATGCTTCATTTAAATATTGTGGAGAAAAAGTTAGAACCTTATATTGAAGGGAAGGTGCCAAAGAAGTGATAAATAATTTAAAGAGGTTTTCATTAGTCATGTTGTGATTTGATTTATTAGATAAGGATTTCCACCTTTTAATGAAAGCATGTGATGATTTTAAAGGTAATTGCCTAGCATTTATAAAATGATAGACAATTTTTTAGTAGATAATTTTGTTGAATTATTTTAACTAAAACATTGACCAAATATTCAAATTACGAGATAGAATACTGAAGAAATTGATTAGACCATTCTAAAACATATCCTATGAATGTTTTTATGAAAAATTTGGTGGTATAAAAATCATTAATTTGGACCCATTCCTTGCAGACATTATTGAATGCTTTAAGGAAAGAGGTAGTGTATCTAGTTGCATAATATTTAATGGTTGGAGATATATTTACAATATTAATGGATAATATAAAAGAAGATAAAGGTTATTTTTTAAGGTTTTGAAGTATCTTGTTATACATAAAAGGTTTAGGAATTATATTCTCATTGACATATCTATTATGAAGAATAATTTTTTTGTTATTTTGAGACATGATATGAGGAGATTTATTAGAGATTCGTAATATGTGATGTTGCATTTGCATAATTTGGGAGTTGTTGGATATTTTCATAACATCAATTTGTTGAACCATTTAATCAAGGACTTGAGTAGTATCAATTGGTTTATTTTGGTTACTAGTGTTAAGAAGCAGTGGAAGAGTGTGATTACTAGTGTTGGAAGGAGGAACAATTCCAAAGTTAGGGATAATATTGTTTCTTATGGAAGGATTCCTTATGGGATTAATTTTTATGCTAGTATATATTAATTCAATGGTATAATAAGGAAATTTAGATAGGGTGTTATAATTAGATGTGTGAAATGGGTTAGATCCATCTAAATCATCAATTTGGGTAATTTGAACCATGTTGTAGTCAATAGATTTAGATGAAGGATGGTAATATGTGCACCATGAGATATTATCCTATTGAGTGGATAGGGTGGTAGAAAGGAGTAAATCACACATATTATAAATGTCTTAAGGTTATAAAGTAATATCTTTATAGGTGATTTCATGATGCTAAATAACATGGGAATAAATAATGTGCAAGTTGTCCTTAGGAGAAAGTTTGTGGAAATAACACTAGATTAGACCCTAACTAGATGAGATCAACCAAAAAAAATTAATCAAGAAATGAACTATGTCAACCAAAATGTAGGAAGTCAACTAGATTAATGTAGTTGGTTTTTAAATAGGAAAATATCACATAGTTTGGAAATAAACTAAGTCAGTTAAAAGTATGAAATTAACTAGATTGATGTAGTTGGTTTATGAAATAGAAAAGGTCATACATTTAAAGATAAACTATATCATCTAGTAGATAATATATTGAATAGTTTGACTTAATTAGGTAGACCTATTGACAAAAAAATATCTAAATAGACTAATTCGAGCTCATAAATCTAGTTTGGAAAGAAGATAATATAATAATAAGACTATGTCAAATTGGTCGATCTAATTGGGAAAGTAAGAAAACAAAACAATATATAGATGGACTAGGTTGAGATGGTCAATTTAGTTTTGTATTTTTGAAAAAAAATAAATGGTTTGAATCTGGAAAACCTAGTTCTAAATATAAAAAAATAAATCTAGGCACACAAGCAACTAGGTTAAGTTGGTCAATCTAGTTGCAACACACAACACATAACTTGTATCAATGCTGGATAATATAGTCTAGAATAAAAAATAGAATGATAAACAACAAGAAATAAGAATATAATTTAAATGATAATTAATTATTTAAAAATAATATTAGGAAGTTATACTAAAGGTTGTGATTAATAGTGTAGGCTTTCAAAGATACTTATTCAGTTGATAGTGTCAACCCAATATTTTAGAGTACTAACTATGGATGAAGTGTCATTCCCATATCTCACTAAAATTAGTTTCAAGAGTAATCTAGAAGTAACTTCTCGATGCTGACCACTAAATGATGATCCACACAATCAAATGGATGGCTAGATTCCTAGGGTTTAATATAAATAGAAATCTTAGGCTTTTTTGAAATACCATGAAGTACATGGAAGCTAAATACCATGTTTATATCTATACTATGGATATGAGTATTATGGAAAACCCCTCACACCATAATATTTTTAAATGATAGATAAATATCAAAATAAAATATGACATAACCCTTCATGACAATAACTAAGTAGTTGTAAAATTGTCAGTTCATAATTTCTAGGGAAAGCCAAACAAAGTGAAAAATAAAGGCAAATATTATTATTTCAAAATCTAAGTTGAAATTTATTAAATCAATTAAATAAGTAACTGACTAAAAATTAAATTTATTTTAATTACTATCAAATGTAGTTTAATTTCCTTGAGATAGAAAGTGAAATACACAAAATAAGATCAAGTAGGTCAATATAGTTATACAAAAAAGATAAAATGAATTCAAGATAATTGACTTGGTCAGTTGTAAAAACAAACTAGAATAAACAAAGTTAAATAGGTAGAATTAGTTTTCTATGTAGAAAATAGACATAGAACTAGATCAAGCTAGTTGATCTAGTTGACTATGTAAGTACAATTTTACAAAACTAAAAAAATAAAATAACAATACTAACTTTAAAGTTTAACTAAAAAGGTAGGAAAATAAACTTTGATTAGAAGTTGATAAAGTGAAAATACTGAGTTTGTTTAGAGTGAAAATGTTATACAAGACAAAATCAACTTGGTTGATATGGTATTCTTCCCTGAAGATGTTGATTGATATTTCAATTGGTCATCTATAGTATTATTAAAGATAATCAAGTCAATCTATCTAGTTAAATAAGACTAATAATTTTTTTTAAAGATATATTGATTAGATCGATGTAGATAGCTAAAAATGAAATGCAAAATTGAATAAAATTGAGTAGATTGATTTAGTTAGTCATAAAATATAGAAAAATAAATTGGATTGATTGATTTGACCCAATTAAAAAACTAAGATTATAGACTCAATAAAATTAGAAAACATATGAAAATAAAGTAGAACTAGGTTAACATACTCAACAAAGTTTAAAAACCTATGCATAGAATGTTGAAGTAGATCAATAGGATTGATAAAATTGAAAACCATACACATATAAAATATAACTATTTTTATGGGATTGATGATGTTATAATACCTACACATAGAAAGCAAAACTAGGTTGATAGGTTTGATGAAGTTTAAAATCTTGTACATAGAGTATAAGACTAGATTGAAAGGGCTCTATCTAGTTGAATATAAATGAGATTTAAAAATTAAAATGGTTAGATTCACATCCATTTCATTATAATGTATGCAATATAAATATGACATATCTACAACTTGTCCTACTTAGTAATATCCAATATCAGAGAAGGTAATCAGCTAATAATCTACTTAGCAATGCTTTTTTATATCTAGGTGTTGACTAATTATGGATTTGATAAACCTAAATAAGGGATATATTACTACACAATAAAAAATGAGAGGTTTACAAGGTAAATATTCAAATATTATCAAGTAATAATCCTATCTAGGTCTTATGCTATAAATAAATGAAACAAGCTAATATACTAAACAAACATGTAAGCTAATATAGTAAATAAAAATAGAAGGTAATATAGTGCTTACCAAAGCTTATGGAAAAAATGGGGGTATACAATAAACATATAAAAATAAAAGATAATTCTATTTAAGATAATATATAAATAAATCTAGGAAAGGAGAGATAAAATTCAATCCATTAGTTATGTAATATCTATCTATCAAAATGAATATTTAAGAATAATTACCTTATTGGAGTCAACCCATCATGCCTTAATATCTCCTTGGGATAATGATGTTTTGAAAGAGGTTGTGGATTGTAAGGATCACAAGGATAAATTAGCTCTAGGATACAAGACTCTTCTTATGTATCCAAGACATTCATAAGATGTATATTACTACTCCAAGGTAAAACCCTAAGCAATGAAAACTTCAAATGATAATATAAGCATATTTTTGATCTATAATGATGTGTAATTGAAATAATCCTCCATTTATAAATGAAGTGAAGTGGGTATTTATATCCAAGGATTGACCTTAAACCCTCTCGAGAATATAGCTAACAAGGTCAATTGAATTGACCTTGTTTGGAAGAAAAATGTTTGTTGAACCTTGAACTAGGTTAGTTGGGATGATGGAGTTTTGTAACATGCACTTAATCCCTAATAAGGCTGACTAGGCTAACATAGTAGTAAAATGAATAAAATGGGTGTATGTTTAGGTAGGGACTATTTAAGAAAGTTAATTAATTGAATGAGTGTTTAAGTAGGCTCACTTGTAGTGGTTTCAGGTAATGGTATAGGGACCAACAATCCTAAAAAGCACCAAAGGTATACCAACCCCTTTTTTGGTGTACCCTTTAGGGAATGTGCTTATAGATATTGAAAATTGATAAGTTCCTACAAGAGAGAAAGTGTCAGTAAATGATAAAGTTAAGAATATTATATGTATATAGTGAGAGTTCTATGGAAGAGGGTTACATATTTTGAATATAAGTATTTGTGGATTGGACCATTATATAATATTTGCAAGGATGTGGTCATAAATATGTGTATATATCCCTGATAATTAAATTTAAGACACACATGTAGAGTATATGGGATGACACTCATATCATAAATCCATTGTCTACCTAATAAAAGGTTGTAATTAAGGTCACTAGGCATATCTTGACAAATAGTAGCAAGATTGCATGGGCCTTAAGTCATATTTAATATAATTTGCACAATTACTTGGCATGGAATGTTGTCAAATCCATGAATACTCATTCTTGAATGAGTTAGATATTTTATTTTTATGCCTAATAAATTAAGGAAATAAATATTATAAATATTCAATCCATATCCATTATCAACAAGTACTCTTTTTACCAGCTTATTATGTATAAAGAAGTGTATTTATAAGGGTAAATATTGATTAATACTCTTCTTTAGGTGAAGATACTATTTTAAAAAATAAATTCTTTCTTTTATCCACCAAATGTTATTAATAATACAGGTGACATAAATAGGTTCAACATTGTTAGTTAGAAAAATATTAGTTGCTACCTCATAAAGTATATATTTATAGATTAGCATTACTTGCAAGAGTTACAAAAATGAAATTAATTTATCTAAGATGCCAAACTACTTGGATGAGGAATTTTCCTCCATGGATGAGGGGTAACATGAGGAACATTACCTCATCGAGTATTAAAATAATTAATATCTTGAAGTTGATTAAAAGAGTTCCTACATGATTTTTCAATTCTATAACAATGTGAAGTACCATGTAGTTGAGATTGATATAAAGTTGTTTTTGGAAAATTGTAAAATTTTAAGGATATAAAAATGAAATAAATAACATACTATAAAGTAGGAGAATATTTAAAAATAAAATGTACAATCCTATGTAGCATATGAGAGAGACTTTCATTCATTTAATCCATAATAAATATAATATAATATGGATCAAGAAATTTAACAATATAATCTAAGAAATACTAGTGACTATTAATAATATATAATATAAATCAAGAAATGCTAATTTATATGATTATAATACAATCTAAAATCAAGTTATGATGGTGATCTAGAGGTCAATTTAGAAAACGTATTGAAGAAGATCGAAACCTGAACCATTACATAGATCCCATTAAGACCTTTCCAATATTAAGTGTAATGTAGAAAATGGAGCTCGTATGTTCCTTGTGCAAGCAGTCAAAGTTCTAGTCAAACTCGTCAAATTAAGTCAAAGTTGGTAAAATTTTAGAAAATGACTATTATGGAATGATTTGAGAATAGTTCCATGGTGAGGATTTCATCATGATCTTTCTAGCATAATTTATGGTTTGTGAAATGGAGATTGTATGCAAAAGATATAGCCAATCAAAGCTATGGTCAAACTTGGTCAACAAGATGATGTGGTAAATTTGGCCCAATAAGAACATGACATGTGGCATGAGATGCGAGAAAAATGTGTGGTTTTTATGTTTTATCTTTGATAGGTTATCTTTGACAATTGTTAAAAAAATTGGGGTTTGGATGGAACATCCAATTAGATGAGGCAAGTGGTGCAATGAGTGGTCAACAAGTGGCATGGTGAGAGGTCGACAAGTGGCATGGTGAGATTAGACCATGTGTTAGGTCCTTAAGCCACCATGTGGCCTGTCACCACATTATTTTCCATTGTCCAATTTTATTTCCCTAATGTTCCAAACCAGCCAAATAACTAATTAGTTCCACTTAAACCTATATTCATGCCACGTGACCCCATGATCAAACCACATACGATCCAAATCATGTCACATGTTATTTAAAAATTTCCATGCCAAACCCATAAGCCTCCACATTCCACCACATATTTCCATGTCCGCACTAACCACATCCGTTTCCATGAGAATCATAGACATAATAACCAAAATAGTGGCAAACATGGCTTAAGACATGAAATCAAAGGGATAGAAAAGGCTTAATAAAGCCTTGATAAATGTTAAAACCCACAAATGTGGGATAAATGAAATGCATGCCCCCCATCAAAAGTAATGATGTGGGCTCGAACCCTCATCCTTTTAGATAAAAGGATAGGTGACCCACCATTAAACTTGGGGGCATGAACACTATATAAAGTGTTCAAAAATTATATTTAAACACATTCAGCCAAGTAGTCATTATAAAGACTAAGAACCAGGGAGCTTGTGAAGCTTGTAGAGGGTGGTTGAGATAGAATTGGGAAAAAATCTGAAAAGGGACTTATATTATTTTTTACCAATGAATAACTTGGTAGTTGATCATTTTTTACCAATGAATAACTTTGTAGTTGATCATTTTTAATTTTGAGGAATTATGAAGAAATTGTAAAGCCTCAGAAGCATTATATAATGTTAAGGCATAAGGACTTATTTCTACTCTTTCTCTGATTTGAGACATTTAGAGTCATTTCTAGACTTCAAGATAAACTAGTGAAATATTCTAGTTTTTGAGATGGTTCCATCTATATGATGAGTGTCTAGATTTGAGGCCTTTTGTTGCCATTTCTTATGCTTAAAAGTGATATTTTTGAGTAGAAGACATCCAGAGCTATGTTTTAGGAAGGTGAAGAATCTGTTCAAGGATATCAAGATTATTTGAAGGTCCGTAACACTTGGATTCAATATTATTCTATAAGGGTTGATATTTACTTGTAGACATAATATAATAAATTGGTTCAGTGAGTTAACAAACTCAGAGATGGACCAAAATCTGTAATCAACTCTTGTGCAGTGTGGTGTGTATTTTCTTGCATTGCCTTTCCTTAAGTTAATTATTTTACAAAATAATTTTTGATATTTAATTAATTACCTATGAAGAATCCATTGTAAACTTTTTTTCACAAAATAAGTGCCAGTTTATGGATCAATTTGGTATCAGAGTGGTTAGTGTTTTGGGGTAACCTCTATGTAAACATTATTATGGTACGTCAAGTTTGATATCAGAGCCAAAATTACAAGTTAATTTGTGATTTTATTATTTCAATCATATTTTGTGGAACACTATGGATCTAATGCTAGCTCATTTTTAGTTATTACTAAATACTATTGTCATTATATTAATGTAATACTTGCAATTGCAAGAACCAAGATAGTAAGCTACAGAGTGAAGATAAGAGTTACAAATCAAGAAGCTCCAATAGAGCGTTGATGCTTTGCATGTAGAAATATAGAATTAACGACATCAAAAGAAGTAAATGTGAGTGGAGTCAAAAGTCTATGGCTACTGCTCCAAAAAGGTCACATTATGGATCAATGTTAGAATCTACACATTCATAAAGATCCATCCTGGTACTAGTAGAGATGCAAAACAAAGGGGAAGGCGCCTGTTAGAAAATCTAAAAATCTTGGATCTCCTAAGTATCAATCAATAGATTAAGGATTCATCCAAGAGATGTTGCCAAGCTAGAATACAAAGGTACATTCTAGTTATAGTAGTGATTATTTTAATTCACATATTCCCACTAGTCCTATTAATAAGAATAATTTTGTAAATGTAGAAGTAAATAATGCTCTGATTATTGATGTATCTTTTGATGTAAATTCTAAGGAAGAAAGTAATGAAATTAATTATTCTAGATATATTGATAATGTTAGGGATACTAAATGTACAAACCCTAAACATTCATCAAGTTTATGTGATAATACATTTGAAAATCACATGAAGGGAATAGGTTATAAGCTATTAGTGAAAATGTGATTCGAAGGAAAAGGCCTTGGAATTAATGGTCAAGGATTTTATAGCCTATCCAAGAGGAAAAGAGACCACTTTGTGCAGGATTAGGCTATGGAGGTGAAGGACAAATGTCCCAAGAAGCTGAGTTGGAGGATTACTCAAGTAGTAAGCTAGGACATTTTGAAGAGCCAAAATAAGTACTCCTCAAAGATGTGACAATTACATTTCATGAAAAATATTTAGATGACTCATCAAGGTATGCAAAGAGGAAATACTTAAATTTATTTTTTTATTATGCATAAGAGAGTCCTAAAGGGAAGTTTAATAAAACTATCAAAATGAAGTTTCCTAAGGAAGATATGAAGTTAGGATTTTACTTCAATGCTAAGGGGAAAATGCTAAAATAAGATAAGAAAAGTCATCCACAACCTCAGGCAAAGGTTGTAATTACATCTTAAGTCAATTAAAATACATAGCCTCCTCAAATAGAATCTAATCAGTTAGAACCTAAGACAACATCAACAAGGGAGATACTAGTCAATGAGAAGCTGACAGTTCAAAATTTAGCACCCTAGAAAGGTAAGCACTATTTATACAAAATAATAATTGCTAAGCATTCTAAGATAGATGTTATTTTTGATAAGAATTATCAAAGTAATTTGATATCTGAAGATGTTGTAGAAGCCCTAGATTTGGAAACTAAGCCACATTTCTAACCATATTCTCTAGATAATATAGATGATGGTAAAAATGTACATGTAAGTAAAACATGTAAATTAAGGTTTGTAACTACTACTAAATTCTTATATGAATTTGAATTAGATTTGGTTACACTTTAATTTAGTGGTATTATCTTGGGTAAACCATACTTGTCTTTGAGAAAGGCAATGTTTTCCAAGAAGGAAAATCAGTATAACATTGTAAAAGATGGGATAGAATATCTCATATGAGCACATTGATAGTAACCATTATAGGTAAATGATGTATTAAATATTATTTTATTCATATGTGTTATAGATAGGAACACTACAGGGTAACAAAAAGATGCCATCATGAAAAACATCATGAACAACTTAGAAAATAGGTTACATATTTTACTCTATATAAGTGTGCAAACATGCATATATTTTATTTATAAGACCCTATGGGAAATATTAGTAATCATTGTGTTTGTGTTTATGTTTATAAAATACCTAAGAAGGGAAATGTTTTTAAACTATGTTTCTAGGTAAACACTCTAAAAGGATAATTGTAAATGGTAATTATTATAACACCAAATGTTTTGTAATATTTTCATAGTATCAGATCTAAAGACCCATTGGAGTTCCTTCAAAATTGACTGACAATTAGGGTGTTATCTGACATTCAAGAGATCATTTGAGCTAGATTTAAGAGCCAAATCCATGCAAAGATCCTCATATGAATTACTAGGTCTAGTACTAGCTTTTTGAGGACAAAAAGCCTTCTTAATGGGGAGGATTGATATAGAGGTTAATTTAGAAAAAGGTCTTTAAAAATATTGAAACCTACACCATTGCATAGATCCCATTGATACCTTTATAATGGTATGTAGAACATAAAAAATAGAGCTTGTATGCTCCTTGTGTAGCTAGTCAAACTAGTCAAACAAGTCAAAGCTGGTCAAACTATAGAAAATGACTATTATGGAATGATTTGAGAATAGTTCTATGGTGAATATTTCATCATGAACATTCTATCATAATTTACAGTTCATGAAATGGAGACCATATGTAAAAGGTATAGCCGATCAAAGTTATGGTCAAACTTGGTCAATAGGATGACATGGCAAATATGGCCCAATAAGAGTGTGACTCATGGCATGAGATGTGAGAAAAATGTGTGGTTTTTATCTTTTATATTTTATAGGCAATATTTGACAATTAGTAAAAAAATTTGGGGTTCATACAAAACATCTAGTTGGATGATGATAAGTGGTGCAATGAGTGGTCGAAAAGTGGCATGGCAAGAGGTCGACAAGTGGCATGGTGAGATTGGACCATGTGGTGGGTACTCAAGCCACAATGTGTCTTTCCAACAAATTATTTTCCATTTTACAATTTTATTTCTTGAATGTTCCAAATAAACCAAATAACCAATTATTTTCATGTAACCCTATATTCCTACCACATGACCCCATGCTCAAACCAAATACCATCCAAATCATGTCAAATATTATCCACAAATTTCCACACCAAACTCATAAGCCTCCATATTCCACCACATACCCACTAACCACATCCATTTACATGAGAATCATGGACATAATAACCAAAATGGTGGAGACCATGGCTTAAGCCATGAAATCAAAGGGATAGAAAAGGCTTAATAAAGCCTTGATATATGTTAAAACCCATGAATGTGGAATAAATGAAATGCATGGCCCCCCATCGAAAGAAATGTTATGGGCTCAAATGCTCATCCTTTTAGATAAAAGGATAGGTGACCCAATATTAAACCTGGGGGAATCAACACTAGATAAAGTGTTCAAAAATTGTGTTTAAACAGATTCAACCAAGTAGTCATTATAAAGACTAAGAGCCAGGGAGCTTGCAAAGCTTGTAGAGGGTACTCAGGATAGAATTGGGAAAATATACAAAAAGGGACTTATATTATTTTTTCCCAATGAATAGATTTTTATTTGATCATGTTTTATTTTGAGTAATTATGAAGAAATTGTAAAGCTTCAGAAGTGGTCTATTGTGTTAAGGCATAAGGACCTATTTCTACTCTTGCTCTGATTTGAGGCATCTAGAGTCATTTCTAGATGTTGACGTAAACTAGTGAAATATTTTGGTTTCTAAGATGGTTCCAAATATATGTTAAGTTATAGTTTTTAAGGCCTTTTGTTTCCATTTTTGATGCTTAGAAGTGATATTTTTGAGTAAAAGACATCTAGAGCTGTGTTTCAAGAAGGTGAAGAATATGTTCATGGATACTGAGATTCTTTGAAGGTCCATAACACTTTGATTAATTCTTATTATTATTATAATATAATGGTTTCTATTTAATTATATACATATTATAATGAATTGGTTCAACTAGTTAGCAAACTCAAAGACGTAGGCATTGCCGAACTTTGTAATCAACTCTTGTGCAGTGTGGTGTGTATTTTCTTGCAATGCTTTTCCTTAAGTTGATTGTTTTATGAAATAAATTTTGGTATTTAATTAATTACCTATGAAGAATCCAATGTAAACTTTTTTGCATTGAAATAATTGCTAGTTTATGGATTAGATGGTGATTTAGGCAAATGTTTGAATGATTTACAGGCTTTCATATATACTTGCTTGTTATTTGATTATTGTCAGCCCAATGTTTCACAACACTAAATATAGAGGTATAACCATGATTTTATCCTACTAACCCTATTTTTTGGGGTAAGTTTAGAGTAATTTCCTTGAGTTATATGATCCTCTTAGGTGTACCACAGATTAAATAGATAAAAGAGGCTTTATATTGGTGTAAATAAGGGACCATATGCATTTTTGATATATCATGAGGTATATAGACTTTTATGTTTAGTGATATAATATGGCTATGAGTATTGAGATAAACCCACCACACAATAGTTGCTATAAATAGATACTAAATAAACCTTCACAATAATCACTAAGTAGTTTGAATATTGTCAAAACATAGTTTATAAAATAAGTAAAAGTAATGAAAAGTAGAGTAAAAAATAAAGGTGAAAGACTTTTGTATTTATAAATCAATCAATTTTACCATGTTATATTATATTTCCTTGGTTTTGGGTACCTTTAATTCACTTGTTAACAGTTGGGGGAACCTTCAAACCCTCTCTATTATACTTGTAGTTTATGGGACCCTTAAAACCCCTAGTTGTGGGAATCCTTAAAGCCCTCATGTTCTCTAGTCTTACTGAGGTCATGGGTACCTTTACGTCACTTGTTTAATGTTGGGGGAGCCTTAAAACCCTCTTTTTTGTACTTGGTTATTAGGGGGACCCTTTTCCCTCTTTATTATACCTAGATGTGGGTCTAGTTGTCAAACCCCTCACTTTCTCAATTTATAGATCCAATTTTAAAAATGTTTTACCCTATAAAATAAAAAATAAATCAATAAAAATTCAACTTGAGGTCTAAACAAATATATTATGTGTCAAAATTATCCAAGTCATCAAGAAAATTTATTTAGTGTCATATTTAATCTAAGGTCAAAGAAATTAAATCTTTTTATGTCAAATATTATCCAAAGTCAAAGGTTATTTTATTTCATTGTCAAGAATTTAAATAAATTTGAAAGAAATATTATCCTAAGAATTAAGGAAAAATAAAAAACAATGTTCTAAAAATAGTGATTTCACCATAATGTAATAAAAATTATGATATGTACTGATACATTCAAAATAAAATAAAATAAAGATTTTATTAAAATTAGGAACTAACTAAAAATAGAAAACTAAGATAGGGTTAGGGAGTGTTCCTTAAAATAATAATAGATTAGGCTATGTAGACTTTATAGAAGTATAAAATATAAGAAATAACTTACAAATAGAGTAGTACCACAAAAAATAATTTTTAGTTTATTGAGAAAAATCTATAGGAGGTGGATAGGGGCACATTTTGTCATTATCTAGCTATTATGGTAGTTTCTTGGTTTAATTTATTCCTAATTTATGGATTTGGGACTATGAGACATTGTCTAAAGGTAGAATGGTGAGCTATATGTGCCATGGTGTCATGTAGGAGACTTAAAATATCAAACCTTAATCCTAAACACGTACTAGATAAAAATTAGATAACAAAAGGTAATAAAATGGGTTAGTAAGCATAGATGATCTGACCTCAAAATCCCCTTATGACTAAGTATGTACTACATAGCCCAAATGGGCCTTAGGCCAATGTAGTTATCCCTTCTAGAGTGATAATGTGATTCATGAATATGCAATTAGAATTAATTTAGCTAGATGATTTATTGAAATAATTAATAATATATGCCATTAAATTTTAATAAATAATATTTAGACTTGGATATTTAATATTAGAATGATTTAGAGTTGAGTTAGGAAGAAATAGTGCTCTTTTGATTTATGTGTATTGATGTTGATAGAGAGACTAAATGGGGATATAATGAGTAGCATTGATGTTTTTTTTATAGGATAATATTTATAATAATTAATTAACCACCTTAATAAGATGAACATGAGAGCCATTATGTAACATCATGTTGAAGACCAACATACCCCCATTTTAAAAAAAAATAGGGACCCTTGTTTCAAATCTTGTAAATTTGTATTAGGGATTGAATTTTCCACTTGATTATATTTCCATTATAATGTTAACACATAATATTTATTTGAATATCATCCACACCAATGAATTAATTTACATATTTTCACATGATCCTTATTTTTCTCCATCTAATGTTGTTAATGGTTGCTTCTTGTGTGTCCAAGTTATAGGTTCAATGAAGTCTCAATTATGTGAAAATTATTCAAGGTTTGTAACTTAATGTTAAATCTAACCCTTTATTAAACCAATGTCTTTAAATCAATTAATTCAATTCATTTTTGAATGGCCAAAACCATTAGTCTAATCATTTAGTCTAAGCCCTTTTGAATTTAATTCAAATTTACACAGGACTTAATTTGTGAAGGAACATTTAATTATGCCATAAACATAGTTTAAAGTTTTATCTAGAGGTTTTAATTTTGTTTATTAACATGATAAAAACCTTAGGCTAAAAATTTTATTTAAAATTTTCTATATTTCTTGAAAACCCCTAATCCATTTTATTATTTGCATGGACTAATTAATCATGGAGAACTTTTTTATTTTATACTTAGTCTAAATTTTTATCCTGGGCTCTAATCATGTTTATTAAAATAAATAAGACCTTAGGATAATAATTATCCTAATTTATTTATGTTCCCCAAGATCTTACTTATTCATTTCATTTTCTATAGGAATGGATCAACATGAGGATGATAAGTAGTGGAATGTCAGAGCTCAATAGGGAGATTGATGGTACATGAGCCTCTACCCTAGTAAAATTTTCAAAGCTCAAGGATGTAACATGGAAGTGAAAAATTTCACAAATTTAGAGGATATGATAGAGTCAAATAGATTGAGATCAATGAAGCAAATTGAAAGATATAATGAAAATCCTATGGTGAGTCAAAAATCAATAAGCCAAACATGTGACAAAGGGAAGTGAATCAACCAATCACATCTAACCTCTTGGATTGAGATAAATGGATAATATTGATCCTTGTAATTAATATCTAATGACATGGGACAAAGTCAAATTGTCAAAGGTTTTGAAGATAAATCTAGATCTTCCATGTGGCATGATCATGATGATTTTCCTAAAGATCAAAGGTCCACATTTAGCCTGACAAGATCAAGTATATCATAATCAATAGTTCATTTTGATCCATGCAAATAATATCTAATGGTTTAAGATAAAGATAAATTATCAAAGAGTCCAAAATTAATTTGGTATTGATGTGTGTCATAATTGTGGTGAATCAAACAAAGATCGACCAATGGCATTTAATCTCTTAGATCATCATCAATGGTGAGTGAATAGTTGACAATTTAATGATCCCATGTCAAATGAGAGGCTATCACATGGTGTAATGTTTTTAAAATATGGTGTGTGTTTACAAGAAGCATGGAAGGCCTATGAAGCTACCAAGTGGCATGATCCCAAATACATATACCAAAGATCAATAGTCTATGATAAGTTAAAGCTAGAGGATTCATTTAAAGATCAACAAAGTTTATTTAATCAAGTTCTATACGAGGTGTTGAAATGTGTCTCAAAATACAAATGATCACATTTCAAAATTAATTTATAGTTTGACATGGTGATGCCACATAAGCAATACAAGTCAGATGATTTATTATTTTTGATAAATTAGATGTTTAATTTCTAACTAATAAATGGGTATGAATAAGATAAATCAATAAATAATATTCATAATTAAAGATACTAATTTATGAAATTGAATTTAAATTATACCTTTTATAAAAATATTAGTGAGAGAGATAAAATTAAACGTAGATTATTATAGACTATTTCAACTGAAATAAGGTCTAGAAATTTGCATGCAAGATTGGGACACTATTACAAATAGGTTCTTGAAATTTTTTTCTTGATTAGATAGGAGAATAAAAAGTGGGACACCCTAGATTCTAGTGCTATAGTCCTATCTTGATTCTATTGTCTGGGTGATATAAGCTTTTTAGGTTTTGTGTATTAGGTATGTGTGACACTGCCTGTGAAATATCAAAGCTTGAAAGCCCATAGAGCTCACTATGTACCTCATTTAGTATTAAATACCTTAGGTCCTCTTTATTCTTTAACTTTAATGTAAAATTTGGATAAAGGTTAGGAGGGGTTAGTGTGTAAAGGATATGTTAGATGTACTTCACACCCCATGTCTTGGCATGTTTCCTACATACCAATAGTATGAGGAGGGATCAAGCAATATGTAGTTCTCCCATTGAAGTGTTTAGTGCAATAGTGTGATGAAAATGCAAGTAAATGTAAAAATGGGTATACTTGGAATGAATAGGGACTGGTGTAAAGGTTTGAATAATCTTGAGATACTATTGGATGGTTGTATGTAGACAATAGGAAAAAATGCTTGAGTGGTCTTCATTGTAATCTTGCTTCTCTCTTATAAATTAGTGCCAACCATTATAAATAGACCTTAAATGGATTTTTATATGGGATATAATTATCATGGGTTAAATTAATTCAAATTATACTAACATGAATTAGGATAAAGATTCAAAAGAATGTGACTATTAGAAGCCAAAATGCACTTAGACAATAACACCAAAAATAGGACACCCTAGTTTTTAGTGTTGTAATCCAATTTTGGGCACTATTATCCATGGATGATGGGACCTAGGGGGATGGATTAAGCATGAAAAGATTAATTTGGGTTTGTAAGGGTTCATTATTAGAGACTATAGATGTCTGGGAACCAATGAAAACATGCCTATGAGGGTCATGAGAGCAAGCAAGATGGGCCTATGGATTAGGGTTATTATCCACACTCAAGTTATAAAATTTCACATTTTATATGGCTACATTTCCCCCCTCCCACTTTATTTTAGTGATATAATAGATAAAAATACTAGGATACATGAAAAATAGAAAGCATGCCTGAACTTACTTATAAAGGTGAAGCTCATGAAGTTGTGCGATGCTAGATATGCATAGAGAGAGCACATTGGGAAGTGTGAATTTTGAAATGAAAAACATAGAGCAAATCAGTCCTTAATAGATACATTATATCTAAAAATAATAATGTACAATATTTTGGTAAGAGAGAGAGAAAGAGAAAATAATGAATACACCTCATTGGGTATGTAAATAATACAAAACCTATTATGATGATGGATTGTATTAGGTGTGTGTTATACCAAAAGTAATATCATGAATGTAGATGATTGCTTAATTCCATAGAATTAGATCAAGAATGCAAAGTCAAGCCCTTTGTCTCCATTATCACCTACTAAGTGAAGCTAATGAATCACATGTGCATCAATTGATGTTTGGATTGTGTGTCCAATCCATCTGAATAGGTGGTCAAGGAAACAAAGGATAGCTATTCCTTTGGCTCCATCATTGCCCCATGAATTGAAACTATGAAGTAATAATGATATGGAATATATGTCATATAAGATGGCTCCTGAAGCCCATGAATGTACTATTATATAACAATGTTGGCATGTATTACTAAATGTATGATAGAAACTAGGCAACTCTTGGCCATTTTGAAATATGGAGACTAGGCTTGTTGAAAGCCACTTCAAAACTAGTGCAATATGCTTATATGGAAGCCAATCAAGAAATTGGGTACTAAATAATTTAAGCTTGTATAAAATATAAACTTGAAAAAGAATACAAACCACCTACAGATGGAGTAAGGCATACAACTATTGAGAAATGCTTAGAAAATAAACTAATCTTAAAAAAAGGGAGGATCAATGTGCCACACGCATTGCCCCCAATCACTGGTGTCTAGAACATGGATTCTAATTAGGAAGTTATATCAACTATCTAATCTAAAATTGGAAGTGAGAGACATCATGATGTGCATGAAGCCCCCTATATTTAGATTTTTTGAGTAAAAACTATACTAAAACATGTTGAATCTATACTATACTAAGATGAAAAACCTATGATTGAACTCACTTTTCTATCTAATTCTATAAAAACTATTTTTTTGCTATCTAGATAGGAGTGCTAAAAATAGGACACCATATTTTTTAGCACTATAGTTCAACTTTGGCACTATTGTCCAAGGCTGAATCTGGTAACTATTCTAGATTCTCTGTTAGCTGCCTAGTTTGATGTCTAGATTCTATTTTGAGTGTTCTAAAAATTCCTTTTTTGACCATTAGGAGCTCTGATCTCTATGACAAAACCCTTGTTTCTTTCCATTTCTTTTGAGGGTAGGAATGAAGATGTTGTAATGTCTTCCCTCAAAATAAATAGCCCTACAAGAGTGTTATGTTGCATAGATATATGATATAACAATGATAATTGATAAGATATCTCAAGATATAGAAAGATTTATATTAAGAGATTGTTAAATCAATAGGGGTATGCCTAGATATATATAACAATGTAATAGCATGTGTAATGTACTAAACTAGAATTGAAGTGTTAGTTGTTAGCAAGGAGGGATGGAGCATGATATCCATCATGACATCCAAGAGAATAGGAAAATGAATCATAAGGATCATGAAATTACACCAATAAAAAATGAAATCAAGAAAACAAGCATTCAAAGCAAGAATTAAGAAGAATATAAGGGTGGCCAAGGGGCCATGCAAACAAGGGACATGGGCACATGTCACTTAAACTGGAAAGCAAGCATACAAGGCATGTTTAAATGCCACATACACATACAAGTGAAATAAGTAAGTTGGCATGACAGTCATAATCACATAGAAGAGTACATATAAGAAAAATTGGAAACTATCTAAAGGCACACACATGAATAGAAGCAAAGGATATTGGAAAATGTCCTAAGGCACATACATGAGACAAAAAGGAACTGAGAAATGCAAGAAATATAGCTGCTCTAAGTAATAAAAGAAAGCATGTAATAACTAGAAATATATAATCACATATAACTAGTCAAAGTAAGAGTGAAATTATGCATGAAATGTTTAGTAAAAGACTAGGTATATGCTAAGAGTTACACAAGTGCTAGATACTAGTAAAATGTTGATATAGTAATGTATGTAATCTAGTAAGTAATGTAAATCAGCATTATAACTTGGAGTGTGTAGTGTAGGAATGACATAACCTAGATGTTATAGTCATGTAGAATATGCCCCTAATGGGTATGTATATCGATGTGTGTCTCAAATGTAGAAGTAAGATGCCCATTTAATGGGTAGATTGAAGCAATCAATTATCTAGATGTCACTGTACACACTCAAAGAATATCAAGTGAAGCATTGTAATGTAGATAAATTGACACACAATAGAATGAAATAGCAAATTTAAGTCCTATCATGGTATTATCAATGTAAAACATGGATGATGCATATAATCAAAATGTTTTTTTTATTTTGGAATTATTTGAATGTTTTTGGATGTTTTTTTTTTAATTTTGTATTATTTTTTGTATTTTTGGAATATTTGAACTATGTACGATTAATCAAAAGAGATTATGTATAAGAAATTGATAAATTATGTACACATAGGATGGGAAGGAATGATAATAACTAATGAATCTCATGCGAGACTCCCTATTATGGTGTCCTGTATCAAACAAAGCAATCATACATGATTATGAAGCATGAGGGAATGGTTGTGAATATGATTCTAAATGTTTGGATGCATTATCAGTTCTTGGAAATCATAATAACCTATATTTTTTCACTCATCATTATCATCTTGATTTTGAACCTATAGAATGCTAGTGCTGACTTTTGTTATATCTAGATCTTTTCTTTTGATGGATTGTGTCTGTAGCTGATTTGCCTTAGGATTTTCAATAAATCCAAAACCTTGGTGACAAACATTATCAACAATCATTTTTTCAATCCGTCTAGGGGTTTAAGACAGGGGGATCCTATTTCCCCTATTTTGTTTATTATTATGGCTGATAGTATGGGGTGATACCTAGGGGACTTAGTTCGTAAAGGATTATTTAAGGGCCTGAAACCCTCTTTGCATCCTTTAATATGTTCCCATGGTCAATTTGTGGACGACACTATTTTCATGGGACAATCTAAAGTCACAGAAGCTAGAACTCTAAAGGAAGCTATAAATCTATATTCCTTTGCCTCTGGACAACTGATTAACTGGAACAAAAGCGCAGTATTCTTTACTAATACCCCAGATCACAGATAGAACAAAATAGAAAAAATCCTTGATTGCTCCATAGGATCTTTTCCCTCCTCTTACCTTGGTCTCCCTTTTGGGTTGAAAGCTCCTGAAGCTTTCTGGGAAGGACTTATTAACAAATTTAGTAAGAAATTGGTGGGATGGAAAGGCAGTCTTCTAAGCCAAGGTGGAAAGCTCACACCCCTCAAAGCAAGTCTTCAAAGCATACCTACATATGCTTTGAGTCTTTTCAAAATCCCCACTAAATTTGTTGAAGCTATTGAAAAAATCTAGAGAAACTTTCTTTGGTCAGGTACTGAGGAGAAAAGGAGAATGCCTCTAATAGCATGGGATAACATCTGCAAACTTGCCAGGGAAGGTGGACTAGGTATAAGGAAAATTAGAAGTATGAACACAAACCTCTTAGCTAAATAGGGGTGGAGGGTTTATCAGGAAAATAAAGAATGGACTAAAATATGGAAACACAAGTACTTATTCAAGGCAAATTCACTCCTTGAATTCTTTACTACTCAGGACATTTCTCATCCTTATGCCATATGGGGGGTAGTCCAGGGGACAAAACATGTTTTAGAAGAAGGAAGCTCATGGAAAGTTGGCAATGGTAAAAAGGTGAAGTTCTGGGAAGATATTTGGTTAAGAGGAAAACCTTTGCAAGAATAAATCCAAGATAAAGATATTATAGATAGATGTAAGCAAAGAGTGGGAATAATGGTTAACCAATACTGGCAGAACAACTCTTGGGTAAACCTCACTGACTATGATCAAGATCTCAAGGATATTCAACTATCCCTAAATGCTATATCTCTATATCCTAACCATGAAGATAAAATTGTTTGGCACAATGAGCCAAGCAGATAGTTTAAAGTTTCTTCCATCTTCACCTCAAAGGGAAATGGTAGCAAACCGTTATGGACGAGAGCCTGGATTAAGGGGCTCATCCCTAAAATCAAATTATTTTTCTGGACCCTTCTCCAAAACAAAATATTGACTTTGGATAATTTACAAAAACATGAAATAAATATTGTAAATAGGTGTATTCTTTGTAAGAAAGACCTTGAAGATAGAGATCATTTGTTCGTGAATTGTTCCTTCACTTAGCTAGTTTGGAAAGAGATCCTCAATTTGTGGGGCATTGCATGGATCCACCATAAAAACGTGGAATTATCTCTCAAAAGCTGGTACTACCCCTTCAAGAATCCTGAAGTTCTTTTTTTATGGAAACTTACTCTTCCCCATATTTGGTGGGGAATATGGAAGGAAAGAAATAACCAAATATTTAGAGATAAAGAACTTCCTGGATGGGTGGTAGGACAGAACATCATTAGAGTTATAAAGGATAATTTTTTATCACAAAAGAATCCAAGCTCAACTCTCCAAGTGGATAACCCCTTAAGGATGGATAATTCTAAAGGTAAACCTGATAATCCCAGATCAGGAGTTACTTGGAATGTTCTCCCTTAAGGGTGGATTAAAGGAAACTTTGATGGTGCTGCCAAAGGGAACCTGGGGAATGCAGGTTATGGTGGAGTTTTGAGAAACCATATGAGAAAGGTAATTGATGCTGTTGCAATCCCCATTGGTAAATCAAATTGCCACATTGCCGAAGCTACAACTGCCCTTTAGACCATCAAAATAGATGTGGACTCGGGATATCCCAAATTCTGGCTTGAAGGGGACTCATTGAATATCATAAATATTGTTAACAATAAAAATACTATGTCTTGGACTATAGAGGCTAAGGTAATGGAGATGAAAACATTAATAATTTTCTTTGAAGAAGTGACTATAACCCACACCTTTCATGAAGCCAATGGTGTTGTAGATTGGCTAGCTAATTGTGTAGTCTGGACAGGTCAAACAGTGAGGTGGCATGAAACATTAGAAAAGAATGTGGATTTGAGGGTGCTCATTCTTCATGATGAAACTCATGCAAAGGAAGGAAATATTGGATTGTAATATAAATATAATGAGTTAGAGGAGTGGCAGCATGGGGAAAGGACAACAATCATTAAAGAGGAAGGCCCTCAAGAGTGAGAAGCGGATCCTGAATATGCACAAACAAAGCCGACTTTCTAATCAATTTTGTAGTAGGTGGGATCATTGTAAAGACCATAATGACTAGGTTTCAAATAAAATGAGTATGGCACGCGAAAGGAAGGGAGAACCCAGGAAGTAGGAACCCAAAAGCTATGATGAATGGAAAGAGAAACAAGAAGTCTAGAGAATTCTACAGAAAGGTAAAGTCACGAACTATATGGAAAGGCTCCATGGGTCAAAACCGCATATCACAACGGCTTTTTTCAAAAATTGGAATGATGAAAGGGTCACCTTGCATGGTATCACAGTGAACCTAACAGAGGATTTTATAGCAGAGGTTACAGGGCTACCTACGGATGGACTTAAATTCTCCAAGTAGACAAGCATTTCGAATGAGGCCTTTTGTAAGTTCCCCAAGATGGATGTGGAAGAATAAAAGCTGGTTAAGAACAGGGGTTTCTATGAATTGGATCAGATTAAAGGGATATGGAGGGATGTCTTAAGCTGTATAAGGGAGTACTTCATCATGGATGGAAGAAGTAATCGAGTGCACAAATTTCACTGTCTTCCTTAATCATTTCAGGCACAAGGTAAGATTGTCTTTTCCCTTTTACCTTCACTTCTCCTTGGTCCAAAGTTTATATGCTCATAGGAAAAAGGAAATGCGCCCTATCCTACACGAAGGCCTTATTCTGTTAATCGAAGGCTATTGCAAGAATAATGCAATGGTAAAGTACCCTAACCAAGGGAAAAATAAGGAGTCAGGGAGCAGAAAGAGTGAAAGTGTAAAAGGGAAAGGAAAAATCAAGCTCCATAGCGCTAAAAATTAGAATGTACAAGAAGATACTGAATGGGAGAGAATTGATAAACCCAGGGAGGAAAAGTTGGAGGAAGAAGAAGGAACTGAAAGCTGGGATACAAACTCTAATGAGGATGCAGAATGTCCTAAGAAGAATGAAAAAGAAGATGTCAACATAGAGGAGGATTTTGCAAATAGAACAGAAGATACAGAGGAAAATTAGAAAGTGTCAGAGGATGAATTTGTCTAGGATGGCCCTGTTGAGGACCCTGCTTCAAGAAATGAAAAGGAAACTATAGTTCAAGATGATAATCAAGAAATGGACATGGAAATTCAAACTAGAATTAAAGAACAGGATCAAAAGGGTCGAGAGGATATCTTTGAAGAAGCCAGGAATAGTCCCAATAAAAATTCTGAGGAATGGAGAGAGAAAAAATAGAATGATGAAACACACACACCAATGACTTGGGTCAATTGCAAAGCAGAGGCATCTTTCCAACTTGACTCTTGGATGTGTAGGGAGATCATGGATCTCAAAAGGAAAGTAGAAACTATGGAAGATACTCTGAAAGCTGTATGGAACAAAATTAACAATATGGAAAATTAGATAAGAGATATCCCAGTCAAGCTCAAAGCCTATGAGAATAACCTTCGAGAACTCATCAAGGACAACAGAATGAAAATGGAGGAAGTTACGTCCAATATTTGTGCTGCTGCTATCAATATTGGAAAAAGAGCTAACGAGGAGACCAAAGCCTTAGAGGGACCTAGCAAAAGGACGAGACAAAGTTCAAGAAAGAAGGCTACAAAAGAGGGAGCCATGCTGGCGGCAACCACTACCCAGGATACTATTGTGAAAGGAAAAGAAACTATGAAAATGATATTGGAACTAGATGAATAGTCTGGTTCCTCTTGTTGGTTATGTAAACTGGTCCTGTTCAATGGTTTCTTTTTGTAATCTTCTACCTATCGTGTAGCCAGATCTTTGTTAAATCTGGGTTTTGACTGGTAGTCTTTCTGGTGGTTTCAGGTCCATTTAAAACCTGTTTTTGCTACTTCCTTGTAGCAGTTTTTAGGCTTTGCTTGTGGTCTTGGATGCTCTTTCTTTCTTTCCTTGTACTAGGGTTTTGGGGCCCCTTCAAAACCTATTTTTACATTAATCTAAAACATTATCAACAATTAGAATAGGAGTTTTGATGCCTTGAGTGTGCTTTCCAAACCCTTGACCTTGAAAATCAAACTATTGTAGATATTTTTGACTAAACCCATACTACTTTGAAAATTGAGCCTCATTTTGGAGAGGCAGATTTACATCTTTTTCCTACTTTACCTATGCTTATGTTACTATTTCTTGCTCTCATTTTGATTTTTGATCTTTTTGTTGTTCTAATTTATTCTTTGGTAACCACTTTTGTACTATTTCTAAATTTGACCCTTTGTGAATGTGTTCCTATGTCACTATGAATTGTTTGACTAATTTACCTTGTATAGGGTCCTCATTAGCAATTATCTATTGTATATGTTTTTTCAATGCTAAACATGAATCTGTGTGATGCCCATTAATTCTATGATATGCAAAATAATATTTGGATCTTCTCACTAGATGTAAAATAGTTAGTTTGATCAACTCAAATTTAATCATTTCCCTTATTACCTCTCTTGAACTCTTTTTTGACCTTTGAATACATTTTGAATCACTATTTTTAGAGTTAATTTGTTGTGATTTCTTGTTATGATATGTAATGTTTCTTGCAATCAATTAAGTAGGTGAAGGTACATAGACATGATTAGTACTAGGGTGCCTTTGAAGGCTTTTACATTGTGATCTGATTTTTCAATGTTGTGATATTTTTAGGTAATAGTTGATTCTACATTTATAAATCTAAAATTAATTTACTCATACTAGTGATTTGATCCCTTAGAGTCTCACAATTGTAAACTCTAGTTTATTTCGATTGAACATGTAAGAACATATGTTAAATATGGTTTAAAGAAGATATATGATGAATGTATGCATTAAGAAAAATAATATAGGTTACCTCACCTTTTGGATGGGTGATAGCATGGACCTGGTTAGAGGGAAAGTAACTATCACCCTTTTGAGGGAGAGGAGGAGAATGGATTTCTTTCCTTTGCATAAAATATGACATGGAAACAAGAGTAGCCAAGGAGGCATATACATCTAGGTAAAAACCTTGTATATGGGCTAAAATGCATGTAAGTGGAGTCATACGTTGTATATGAATATGATTATAAATAGCATTCCACATGAGAGATAACAAAAAAGGGATAAAGATTATGGAACTATACATTGATGCATAAAGAACTTTGACATGTGCTATGATATGTCTAATATGTGTAGCAAGATAAACATGAAAAATTTTCCATATGAGAGATAGAGAGTAAAGGGTAGAGATCATGAGTTTTTGCATAAAGGCATATAATATTTTGACATGTAACATACAATTTTTAATGAGTTTATCAAAATGGAGTTTGTAATTATTCTATATGAGAGAAAGAGAATATGCAAAAAGAAGTTTAAAATTTTGTGCATTTTTGGCAATGAATTTTGTAATATCATCCCATATAATGAAACATAAGCATGAAATGCAAAGTATGTAGCTTTTTAATAATATATGATAGAATTCATCATTCATGTACATGATAGGGCCCATTATGGTTTCCTTGTTATTTTTAAGAAATGTTAGAAAAGTTTGTACATAAGTGAGAATAATGTTTGCAATTTGATTATGGATGTAAGGTGATACCTCAAGAAGCAAATAGGTGCTACTATATGCAACTAGGGATTTGAAAATAATATTTTTGCAAAATAAAATGAATTTTTGAGTTAAGTATTCAAGAAAAATTCAAAAAATTATAGGAAAGTGCTTGATTTAATGGGACTTCGTAGATGCAACTAGTGTTTTGAGAAAAATAAAATTTTGAAAATTATTATGAATATTTGAAATTTGAAGTGATTTTCTAATTTTAATATGCAACTAAAAATTTAGAAAATGATTGGAAAATTACTAGGACCTAGTGTATGCAACTAGGGTTTGAAATATATTTATTTTAAAATTTACTTAATATTTTTAAAATTTGAGAGGAATTTATAATTTTAATGTTCAAGAAAAAATTCAAAAATTAATGGAAAAAATCAGCTAGTAATTTACCTTGGGGTTTCTAGTGTTTTTATGTGAAATTCGAAGTAAGTTAGGTTCACCAAATGATTTATTATTTTTAAGAAATTAGATGTCTATTCATAAATAATAAACAAGTTTGAGTAGGATAAATTAGTAAATAATATTACTAATTAAAGATACTAATTTGTGTAATTGAATTGAAATTAGACCTTTTCTAAAAATAGTAGTGAGAGAGAGAAAATTAAACTTATCTTACTCTGGACTATTTTCACTGAGATAGGGTCTAGAAATTCACATGCAAGACTGGGACACTATCACAAACAAGTTCCTAAAATTCATTTCTTGATTGGATAGGAGTGCCAAAAGTGAGACACCCTAGGTTCCAATGTTATAGTCTTATATTTTTTCTATTTTCTTGGTGATCTAATATTTTTGGGTTTTATGCACCAAGTTTGTGTGACCTTGCCTATGAAATATCAAAGCCTGAAAGTCTATAGAGCTCACTATGTACCTAATTTCATCTTAAATACCCTAAGTCCGCTTTATGCTTGAACTTGAATGTAAAATTTGGAGAAAGGAGAGGAGGGTTTAGTGTGTAAAGGATATGCTAGACACACTTCACACTTTGTGTGTGGGCACACTGCCTACGTACCAATACTCCAAGGAGGGATCAAGCTATATGTAGTTCTCTCATTGAAATGTTTGGGGTAATAAAGTGATGAAAATGTAAGTAAATGTAAAATTGTGTGTACATGGAATGGATAGGGACTAGTGTAAAGGTTTTATTAAGCTTGATATATTATTGGATGGTTGTATATAGAGAATAGGAAAAAGTGATTGAGTGATCTTGCTTTTATTCTTTTTTCTCTCTTGTAAATGAGTCTGACCATTCTAAATGGATTTTGAATTTATTTTTATAAGGGATTTAAATATCATGGATTAAATGAATTTGCATTAGGCTAACATGAATTAGGATAAAGATTTGGAATAATGTGACTGTTAGAAGCCAAAATTCACTTGGACAACAATGCTAGAAATATGACACCTTGGGTTTCAGCACTGTAGTCCAAGTTTGGGCACTATTATCCATCATTGATGGGACTTGGGGTGATGGATTAAACATGGAAAGAGAAATTTGGGTCTTTAAGGATTTATTATAGGAGGCTATGGATGACTGGGAACCAATGAAAATATGCCTATGAGGGTCATGATAGTAAGAAAGATGGACCTATGGATTGGGTGTCATTAGCCACAATCAAGTTACCAAATTTTGTATTTTATATGAATACATAGAATGAAAGATCTTATAGACCCTCAAACATGAAGGGTATAAATAAATCAATCCAAAAAAATCTAAGGAATGAAACTCATAGTTTGAAAGCCCTAGTTTTTCCTTGGTGTCATTGTAATCTAGCCAATGAGAATTGAATCATCAACTACACTAAGATAATTCGATCAAGAGATAAATTCAAATCCACTAGTGACCAATTTGGTAAAACTCACAACAATGGTAGCTAAAAATAATGTTTTAAAGGAAGATATAGAACTGTATTTAATAATAAAAGCTAAAGGTTGCATTTTCAAATACAATGAGTTCATTATTTCTACCTTGAACATAAGAGACAATAATTGGTCAAAATTATTCTAGATGATTGAGAATCGACCAGCCATTACATTGGGAGAGGAGAAGAATATCTCTACCAAGAGTTTCTATGATGATATAGTTTCAATTCAAATGACTAGTCTCCATTATGCAGTAGTGAAGCCTGAGGTACTCCACTACATTGACATTATTGCTCCTATTTTTAAGGAAACTAAAATAGATAAGGGCATGATAATTAATGAACTTAATCATAGGAAAGTTACTTATATTTTTGATATTACATTTGATTCATATTAAAAACTACCGAAACCCTAAATTGACCTAGCCTTAATCAATTTTTGGGCCAAAGAGAACAATTTGATGGATACCACTTCTATGTGGCTAGATTTTTGAAACTAGGTCTTTTTAGACTATAAAAAACATTCCTATTAACCAATTCAGACCTAGGGTTAGAATGATACTGACTATGTTGAATAGGTTATGTGGGGATGCAACCATAACTTATTTAATATTGTCTACTTTATGGTTGAAAAGGCAATTGTACCCCCACTAGGTGAGATAATTAGAATCTATTTAAGTAAACAAGTATTTGCATTTAGGCATAAAAAGAAAACCTAGTTTTTCATGATGTCATATCTCCTTGATGCTTTATGTACAACTACAAAAATACCAAACCAAATGGAACACAAACTATTTCATAATATTACTCTAAGCTTCACACCTATAAATATAGATATCATATTCAATTTATATGTGATTGTGTCTACCTTACCTTAAGTAAAGCCATAACTGGCATTTTAATGACACAAATTAGCCCACTAATCAAAAAATCTATTTAAGTAATGGGAATATATGGCGATATCTAGATTACACTATTATAAGGGTTAAGGGAACTCAAATTTCTCCTCTTAAGCTACCTATTCATGTCCCACACAAGCTAGCTAAATAGGAAATTGCATATTAGGTATCCATGACATAGATGGTTTATGCAAGACTAAAAGAAAAGTACTCCTCCACAACTTCCCTATGAAAATTGGAAAGAACATATTAAATAATTTTGATAATATTAAAGCTACATTAAAACATAGATCATCCTTCAACCTATAGATTGATGAGCTCAAGCAACGGTATCCTTATGGGAAAGTTAAGGGACATTTAAAAAATAATGGAATGATTAATATAGCCTATGATCATGATCCTTGTGCCTTTGATTCCATTTAAACCAAAGCATCCTATTATTTTTAAGTCAGAAGGAAATTTAAATAATATAACCTAAGGCCTAAGTCTATGATAGAAAGAAATCAAAAGGTGGATGATAGGTGGAAATTAGACCCAAGACAGTACCATCTAATTAGTGGTGAATATTCAATATCCCACTAGTCCAAACACAAAATCCTGAAGAGAAGAGGCTAAAATATAAATGGATTACTTCTACTTCATCAACTCAAGAACCTTCCAAAGTAGTAAAACATTAATTACATCAAAAGGAAGTCCATATGATAGCCATAGACCCTCAAGAGTCTATTGAGGATGTATTGAAGATTTTATCTATGACATATATATATTCATATGAGGAAGAGAAGACAATTAGTGAGGATATTAAGAATGACAAAGGGAAATCCTTGAAACTAGTAGTTATTGACACCCCAAGAGGAAAGTAAAGACTAAGCTGGCCATTGTCCCTAAAATAAAAAAGATCCAAAGTGACTTTCACTACTCCTCTAAGTGAAGTCAATATACTTAGTGAATAAAATATATTTTATGGCCCACCAATTCTATAATGATTATTGTATGAGCCTATATTATAGAAAATGCCTACTATGCATCATCCTTGGGTCATGATGAAATCCTTTAAAATCCTTATACATCAAGAAATGAAGTCTTGGATCATTTCACTATAAGAAGAGGAGGTTAGAAGACTAGTTACACTAGATGATGCACTAACTTCATCACAAATAGAGGTCCTAGACCTACAAGTGACTCAATCCATAGTTGGAGTCAAATTTAACCCAAATACTACTATCTTGCTAAGGGTAACTAAGAAAAATATGATGGTATGTGGTGAGGAGATCACATATTAAAGGGTAGAGCCATTGACCAATTTGACTAAAAAATGTGGACAAAGGCCTGAAGAAAATCATATCTTTGAAGAGGATCCTTTGTATTTAGCCCAAGCTTATTCAAAATAATCGTAAGATTCCATTAAGGGTTGGAAACAACAAAAGAAGAACTTGGAGGAACAAGCTATCTTATTTGATCTAGAATCTATGATCAATACTTATGAATCTAATTTATATAATATGTTAATATCCTTGAAGTCAATGAGGTTAGGATACTATGGCCAAGAACCAAGTAGATAACTGGAAAGATCAATACAACAAGGTGAAGGAATTGGTTACTATTTGGATAGAAGATTAAACTCCTAATTCCAAGATAGTCAGCATAGCCCAATTGAACATGGATATGGTTGTATTGATAGAGAAGATCAAGTGTTTGAGTAAATCATCTAAGAGTTTGCAAGATGTTTCCAAGGATGGAAAATAATTAGAGATAAGAATGGGGGATATACTAGGGATCATAATCATAGATCCAACTATACTCAACCCCATTGGTTTATTCAATAATGAGGAATTCAAGCTCATGGATAATCAAGTTATATAAGAGTTAAGGAATCAAACCCAGGGAAATATAGGGGTAACAATATTAGGATCTTGAACAAGATCCTAAATGCAAAGGAAAATATTGGTGAAGCTAAGAGTATCAGAGAAGTACTAGATAAAGATGACAAGGACTTCAGAGACCTAGAATATTATGAAGATGAGTTGTTCATGGAACCTATCATCAACCTTAAGTTAATTGATGGGAAACATGAAAGGGAAAAAAATATCCTACAATAGAAATAAGGGACCTCAATAAAAAATGAGTCCCAAGGTTAAATTAGTTGAATTAAGTATATTCATTTAAACTTGACATGTATAACATTTTAAAAAGAGAATATTATTTTTGTAAAGGCATGTGAAACTTGCAAAGCGCATCGCCTATAGGTTTGTCCATTAGAAGATGTCATAGTTATAGAACATTATATAAAGGATGCCTATCTATGACACTTATACAATTGTAATATGACATGACTCACTGACATACCTCCTTAGTTATATATATAAGGGGTATTTTCATTTGTCAAAAAGAGAGAGGGAGTTTTTGAGAAAGAAAATTTTGTGAAAATTTGGAGAAATTAATAGAAGTAGAGAATTCTTAAGAGATTGTCTCATTTGTTTATGTGATTATTATTATGGCTACTCTCTCACTTGTCTGGTTTAATTTTTAGATTTGAATGGTTCTTATAAATTTTGGATTTTCACCTTTAAATACAAAGTTGTCAATTTATGCTAATTCTAGATTGATTAAAATTTCTTAGGTTTATTTTCTTTTCTTTTCTCTTTTTATAGATGTGCTTATGTTATTTGCTTGCAGGAGTAAATATTTAAAGTGAATCCAATTATTATTTGTATTATTTACGCTTCTTAAATGTTTTCCTAATGTGTGATAGGATTTGATATTACGCTATTTCATGTTGTTCATTGGTTAAGTTCATATATAGATGAAATTTGAACTTTGTCATAATATCTGTATTGAAGATCAACAACATATTTCTTCTCTGCCTTACCCTTCCTTTTTCTTATTTTTTTGATAAACTCACATTAGATTTGTTTCCATTGTAAATATACATATTATATTATATTTTAGACTTGAATTTGAAAATAACTCACTTCACTTAGTTTAGATAATTTTCACAAATTAGCTATTAGGTCACAGTTGTTCCCAAAAACCAAACATTATAAATTTTATAAAATAGTTCATGTGTTCTACCATTATTCCACCAAAGATATCAATAATATCAGAACTTTAAACTCATGTAATGTATTATTTGAATACATAAATGAGTAGTGTTTATTAAACACCCTAAACCACCTATGATACACTTTCAGGCATCAATAGGAACCCATTCTACTAGCACTAGAAGGAGGGACTTTAGTTAATCTTTGTGAATTTGTAGTGTCTTTCCTAATTTTAGTGAATTTTTTTCAAAGATCAGTGAATTATTTATGTATTTTTGTTGTTCTTAGATGAATTATGTAAAGATAATTGATATTAATGGTTTAAAACCAATCTTTAAGCTCATTTAGTTGAAGATTGTCATTCTTTGAAAATTCATGGTAAATATTTGCAAAGGTAGATTATGTTTTGTAAATATTCCTCATTTAAAATTAGTGTGTTAGAGGTACAATAATTGAGAGGGTTTGGGGTGAATAATTTATACCGAATAATCCAAAATCAATTTCAATCCTTTCAAGCTCTTGATCAATTATCATAAGATTTCATGAAGCATACACATAATTCATAGAAATTAACAAGAAAAATAATACAAGATCAAGCACATAACACATTATATATGTGGGAAAACCTCTTGGGAGAGAAAACCCACTAGAACCTATAATTAGACTACTCTCTTATAATAACAAGAACCAATTTTGATTAGAAATAAATAACTAAGGAATTACCACCCCTTATTTTAAAGAAATGCAATCCAAAAAGGAGCTACTACACCTATCTAGCTAAGATACCACAATTTATAGACCCTTATCAAGTTTCACCTTGCAAGGAGGGTACAACCCCCTAGATGTTGAGCAGCCACAACAACACCTATGAACATCTCCACTTTTGAACTAACATCTTAAATACGTGATAATGGACCTTTGATTATCACTCTTAACCTTCACTCTTTCGAATAAATTTACTTATTGGCCAAATCACATTACATACTTTAACCAACACACAAAGATCAATTAGGACACATTACATATCCCAACTAACCCCACTCTTCAACTCTTTACTTGCACTAAATATTCAAAATTGAAAGAGCACTATTATGACATAATAAACATGACCTATAGGTCATACACACCATCATAAACCTTATATACCATTCAAACTATCCAATAGGCACACACAACCTTTACCTTGCCTTTGCTCACCATACACACTCTCTGAAACAACCTCTTGAGCATACTCACTCATTCTACCTCTTCTAGGCTTATTAGGTCCAATGACCTATGTGATCACCTTTATCACCTTGATTAGAAAAGAATCCATGATCCTCTTTGATCTCTAATGGTCCTCATTGACCTATACCTTATATTTCAAAGGTTCTCTCCTTCACTTGGCTCCACATATGCATAACTATAATAGATAGGCCAAATAGGCCTTGTACTTATACCATGCTCTTGGTATAACCCATCTTGGTTAGAAAAGATTATTAACACACTTGTTACACATTTAAAATAGGTATTAATACATTTTACATGTAATAGCCACATACTTCATAGGTTATCCAATGCCTCATTACTCCCAAACCACCATTAGGTATAGGTGAGACCTAAAACCATTAGGCCTTCATACTCACACCTTATGTGTGAGACTACTTGGACCACCTTCATTAATTTAATGATGATTATAAAATATAAAAAATATCTCCAATGTCCCATTTATCACTCCCACATGGGTCCAAGCCATTTGGAACACCAAGTAGACAATTGGACCTACCAATTAGGTCTCTTAGCTCTTCAAGTCTTCATACACAGAAAACACAATCTCAAACTTTTGAACCAAATAATCAAATATTTCACATATCTATATGATTATATAACATTTTTGAAACTTTTTGTACCTCAAATATACCTCCATATTCATTAGACACATCAAAACATTTTCTAAACACTCAAAATAACATACACAAAATGACCACTCAGACTGGTCATATATAGTCAAAATACAATCAAGCTATTTTGAATCTTAATATTTGATCAAAGGAATATAATGAAAAATAATGAATTATAATAAGCCTTAGAGACTTATAGAACATTTTTTCATATTTTATTCTTCAACTCTACTTAGAACACCTTTAACTTACCTCTGTAAGATGGTCACTCAAACTGCCAGTGCATTCAACAAACATAGTCAAATTCTATGTCTTTATTCATACAAAATATAGATTGGTAAAACCTCTAATTACCAAAAATATTTTACTTATGGATTATACAACACTAAAATATATAATTCATCATGATATATATATATATATCATCAACATGAAAACAATTATTTTCTACTTATACAACTTTCACCATGCCCTAGAGCCATCCAAGATTCTCAGAGTTGATAGTGGAGACATTCCTTCCAATCTAGTGTCTGGCGATGCTATTGATGAGTCCTATTTTTCCCCTACTCATACCAAAAAAAAAGATGTTTCTTTCTCCACCCTAGAAGAGACCCCTATTGATAGCCCCAGCTCCTTTGTGAGCAAGAAGGGTAAGAAGAGAAAGGTTGATGAAGAGGAAGATAATATTAAAGAGACCACAGAGGAGACCCACAAAAATTTGGGTAGGGTCACTTGGGGCCATGGTGGTAAATCTCACAAGTCTTCCAAAATTAATAAGGAAGAAGTCTCCTTTAGAGTGTGAAGGTCAGGGTGGATTGCTGGTAAACCCACCTTGAAGGCTAGACTGATTGATTACTCAGAAAGTGCTTTGGAAGAAGTAACCCAGGAGGAAGAGTCTAAGGAGCTGGAAATCTAGGAAATTTTAGAGGACACTAGAGGGAAGTAGGATACTAGGGATTTTGAGGTTACTGAGGAGCATGGTGCTGACATTATGGAAACTACTGACAATAAGGGGAAAATGTATGTCAAGGAAGCTAGTGAGGATATTAAGAATGAGACTGACTGAAAATCTAAAATTTGGGGCCTTGAAGGATCATATTCATAGGCTAGAGCAGAATTTCACCAAAGGACTCTAGAATACAATTCTGTTGAACATGTCTATGCTAAAAGAGGTGGGTAATATTGGGCATGCTGACAACATGGAGAATACTGAGAAACTTAATGATCTTCTCAAATCAATGGTTATGTAAGGAGAGTCCTCTCTGACTTTGGTCTTTCCATTTCTTGTGTTTTATTTCTATCTGTTGTTTCTCAACTAGTATTTTTGTCTCTCTGAGGGCATATTTGGTTTGATTGCCTTCTTGTTTTTTTTCTTGTAAAGGGTTTGGCCCCTGGTTTGCCGCCTTACCTTATCAAAAACATAGTGAAACACATAATCAATTTTGGAGCTCAATATCTTTGATTATACGCACATTCATAACTTATAACAAGGTTTAATAAATGATCCATGTATTCATCTTCAACTTTTATTTTTATATCACCTTTTAATTCATCCTCGAGTAAATATTATGGACAAAATATAGAGCATTATTTTTTCCCTTTAAAAATTTAAATATTCAAATGCCAATGGTCACAATTAAACCTCAGACACCTTGTCCTCATCTCATGTCCTCACATATTAGATTAAACATTAATTTTTTATATTCATTGAATGAGATCAACCTTCACCTTTCATCTCTCATCATTTGATATTCATCTTGACTATTTGACTTAATGCACTCTATTGATCTCTTATACATAGCTTGGTATTTATCTATGTTAAACATTAGACACCTTGAGATCATCTCATTCAATATGCAACATTTACACACACACACACACACACATATAATCACCATTATATCTTAGAATAAGGTTGTTATTTACCTATACTCAATGTTAAACTTTGAACACTTATCCTTTTCTCATTGTTTCCTGACACCTTGAAACAAACATGCTCCATTGATCATTTTGTAAGGAGCTCAATATTTAATCTCATTAACCAATGAATAGTTTGAATAGTTTGAATCAATTAAAACCATTATATAAATATTGTATGATAACTTATGAACCATTGTATATTAATTTGGTCTTGATATTTATCTCTTGTAAAATCAAGTAAGGGAACCATTGTAATCTACCTGGAAGGGCAATTTTGGACCTCAATTACTTTTGTTGCACTTAGATGAATGATATAAAATTTAGATCATATGATCTCCTCACATAGGATAATTAGACCATATATCAATATGCTTCTGAAACCTTTACATGTGTAAGATGTAATACCATTAATCTACTCACTTAGATTTTTATACCACAAAGCCAACTATGCCTATAACTACTTGGAAGGCCAACTTTGCAAATGCATCTTTTTTGATGTGCTTCATAGCATGACCTAAAACTTAGAGAATAGAAGCTAGTAAAAAAATAAACAAAAACATATGTTCAAATTTTTCTAAAACTACCACAAGTTTTAAATATGACTACATTAAAATGTCAACTTAGCTTTTCTTACCACATGCAAATTTGGCTAAGTAGGGGAAAACACTATCAAACTACTTGGGAGCCCAAATTTACACTTGCATATATTTTATCATGCTTCATCACCTAAATTAAAATTTAAAAAATATAAAATAGGAAAAAATGTGATAAAAAACATATGACCAACTCCACCTAACCCATCCACACATGGTAATGGTGATGTCAGCAAACTTCCTACTCAAATTTTCTACCACTAGACCAAAATGTCTAGATGAAAACAATGATCAACCAGATGAAATAAACTCATGTACACAAGAAATAAAATCATATAAAACCTATTATATGACCATTTCATAGGATAAAAACTTTAAAATCATCCCTAATCATCTATAATTAGTCAAACTCTGAAGATCAACCAAGCCTACTTCAAGCATACTAAGATAATCATATTGCACACTTTGTCATTGTCACTTAGGCTAAAAATAAACTTTATCCACTCACCTATAAACCTCCATGACATCACCATGACATCATTAACAACTCTCCAAAAATATTCCCCTTTGTCATTGATGTCAACAACCATCATATAACAATATACATCTCACCTTCTTTTTGTCTTTGAGTAATCTCACTATAGGAACTTTTTCCCCCTTTGACACAATGACAAAGTGGGAACCCATTGATAATGAGGACCTAAAATAATACCAATATGATAATACCAGCTTGTAAATATATTACAAACTCCCCCTTACCTAGAGCCTACATCTTCTTGCCTTGATGACATCCTTCTTGCTAAATGCCAACATTTTTCTTCAACCAAGCACTATAACCAATGAATAAAGAATCCAAAAAATAATTATATCTGATGAACCTCACCAATAAAAATATTAATGGGCTCCATTTAATATATATAATAAATTTTACCTCTTGAGCATCTTTTGATCTCTACACACTATGAAGAATCAACACATATGCTTACTAGCCTTCTCTTTAGCCACCTCAAGGATCATAAAAAAACTTCATGACACTCAAAAAATATGAAACATGTTATAAAAAACCTTTATAAATCACCTTGAAACATAAATACCTTTATATTTATGAGGAACTAAGCAAAAATCACTCTTTTTCGCACTAGACTCGTCTAGTCTCTTTGTAGTCCTACTTGGAATTTGTAGATCACACAAATTTTTGTAGACATAAATTCAAGATATGAAACAATGTATATATATTAATATCATACTCCCCCTCAATCAAATAAATTATCATCACCTATTTCATCCTTTACAACATACTTCCTTCATAAACGTACTAGCTTATTAGGCCCCCATATTGACAAAAACTTAAATAACTTGAAATCTAAAAACCTTTAGATATCTATGAATGTTTATTTGACAACCCATTAATACCATTAAATATATTAATAATACTCATACCTCAAATCATAAAGAAAATGACTTTTATAGTAGGGCTAAAAACCCTATAACCTTAAAATAAACAAGTTCAACAAACTCCTTCTAATCAACATCTACCTCTGAAACTTTTTACACACCTGAAAACAACCATCAATAAATTATATACCAAGATTTGATCTTACATAACTTTTGGAACATTGACTTCCTATACCATGGATTTTGACCTACAACAAGATTGATAAACCCATGAGCACAAAAAAACCTCTATACCTTATTTCTTAGATTCAACTACTTAGTCCTATGATCCTAGGACCTAACCAATTACAAAGCTCCCCCTAACTCCATGATTCACTTGTATCATGACATATTCAACAATTCTTCAAATATTTTCCAATCATATTCAATATATAAAGACACCTCACCTTTAAAACACTATAAACTTTCATGGCATACACAACTGTTCAATAAGCCTTTAACCGGCTTAATAATATCTAGGATATAAGCTTAAAAGAGAGGCATTAAGTTTATAAGATCACCTAACATATGCCACATATTGATATGTAGATAGATATTTAAAACTCACCTTTATACCAGATCATCCAAACCATGATAAACAAGCTAACTCCTTCTCAAGATATGACCATTGAAATTCTTCACAAGCTTCTTTTCTCCAATAAATAGATATATAAAATGAATGCAAAAACATACCTTTTTTCATACCTTCTCATCAATCAATATATGACAACCACCAAGATTCCTCTGACTAACAAGTGTCTTTTTGAACCCTAGATAGAGACACCTATTTGACATAGAGAGACTAAAAGTCCCAAAACTCAAGAGATTCCCATATCTTTATATATTTCTCTAACTTGCAATCCTACCTCATCATATAATTAATTTTGAATGGATTCTTGAATTCATTCTTTGCTTAATATTTGTCAATAAATGTTGATAACATAAAATGTTGATTTTATTTTTTGTCTATCATGGAAAAAAAACCATCCTTAGTCTCAAATTGATCTCTCTTGATAGACTTACATTTATAGACCCATGTGTGAGCTCTTATTTGCACACTAGGAGCTCCATACACCTTGTTTTGTTTCTTATTATAGTATCTAGCAATGTGACCAAATTTATAACATTTGAAACAAAAAAGATCACTCATACCTTTTTATTGATGATGATTGTGATCTTCCTTTTTTATCTGGATAAAAGATAAATTCTATAACTTCTTCATATCTTATTCCTTCTTTGGTGTAGTAGGTAGTCAACCTTGATCATGAATATCCTTAATAGTTTTTGGTCTTAATAACATTAAGTTACTTTTAGGACCATATTTATTCTTTTCAAAACTTGAGTGCATCTTCAAACTATTCTTGCATAATTTGGCAATATGTCCTACTTTATTGCTAAACATTATACTTCAACATATATCTTGATTGATTTGAGTTATGATTTATTCAAAACCAATTTCTTCTTCTTCCAAGGTTCCATGAGGACTCATTATTTACTTAATTCCTTAGCTCTATGTCCATAATTTATACATATATACCAATGAACATGAAAAAAATTAGCATACCTTGAAGCATTTGGTTATCTAACAGACCTTCCTGTATTGCTTTCAAATATTGCATTATCCTTGACATACTCAGGATTCTCATGATTCTCTTCTAGCTTATCCAACTTGAATATAACAAGTTCATGCTTACTTTTCAATGAATTCATTTTAACCTTTAGTTGATTGCACTCATCTTCTTTTACTTTCAGATTTGCATTTGTAGTTATTAACTGATCCTCAAGATATTAATCTTCTCTTAATCCTATTTTGCCTTGTTGTCCATGTATTTTAATCTATATTATTTCACTTCAATATAATTCATCTATTCTTGATACTTATTTTCTTCTTTTTTGGACATGCCTTACAAACTTCCCTCAAGATATCTGACTTGTGCTTCAAGACCTTTGATCATGTTCCTCATTTTATGATTCCTCTTCTTGTTCTCCTTTGTTAGAAGTAGATATTGAAAGGGGGGTGAATCAGTATAAAATAAAGCACATTCAATTCCAAAACCATTCCATCATTCATCAACTTGATCTATCAACATAAAACATGAAATCACATACATCCAAAGCATGAACAAGGGCATACATCACATCAACACAACATCTATGTGGGAAACCATCTTGGGGTATAAGACTCATTAAAACTTGAAATATGGAATATATTCCTATAATTATAATATCCAATTTAGATCAACTACAATTGATCAATGAAATACCATCCCTATTTAGTGAGACTACAATCCCATAAAGTGCTACAACACCTATTTAGCTGAGCTTCCACAAAAACTAGACCTTTAGCAAGTTTCACCTTACAAGGAGGCTATAACCCCTTTGATGTTGAGATACCACAATAACACCTATGAACACATCCACCTTTACACTTATGTCTTCAACTCTTAATGATGGACCTCTAATTATCACTCTTCACCTTTGCTCATACTTTAAACAACAAGGGAACTATCTTTCCAATAAAATTATAACCAATAGGTCATACAAATAGTCCTCAATATTATCTACTCATCAACTCATATATAGGGCACACACAACTTTCACCTTGCCTTCACTCACCATAAACACTCTGTCAAATAGTCTCATGAGCATACTCACTCATTCTACCTCTTCTAGGCTTATTAGGTCCAATGACTTATGTGATCACCTTCATCACCTTGATTAGACAAGCATGTCTGATTCTCTTTGCTCTCTACTAGTCCTAATTAAACTTTATCTTCTCTTTCAAAGTTTATCTCCTTCACTTGGCTCCACATACACACAACCCTCAAAGTCTCACCCAAAGTTTCATACTCAAGTCTAAAAACCAGCACATTTAGTTTTACTATTTATAGAGAAAACATGATCATCACCATTTTCATCATCCATTAGGAATTTATTAATCCTTAAGGCATATCTCACATCAAGACATAGCTGAAAATAATCTTCATATGTTAGCCATAACATCTATGGGTCACCTTTAAGGAATTATACCTTTTAATTAGGCCCTTGTGGACCTTTTAAGTCTCATGTAAACACATTCACTCCTTTAACACTTCATCAAACAAAATAAGAACATATAACCACTTTCAAAAGCATAGGTCCACACTACATGAGCCCTTATTCATCTTCAAATGATTATAGTCATCATTGCACTCTTATGTGTAAGTTCAATCAATATTATGTGCACACATTCACCAAAAATGAATACAAAGTCAATTTATAAACCTTTATTAATATTTCATATAATTTTTCAAACCTTAAAAATTCACATATATCATCCTCATGGAGTCTACAACACTCTCCAATATCTAATTCATCATGAAACATCAAAATGACATCTACATTAACTAAATTACTCTTCTCAGGTCACTTTCAAAACACTATTAAACACATAGTCAACTTTGAACCTTAATATATTTTACTATACACACTTTAAAGTCTTAAAATATATATTTCTAGATGTACCTTGGAGTCCTCTACAAGTTTTATTTTTACACCATGAGCAAATTCTACATGGATTGAATGTTATATCCAAAATATAGAGCACTAGTTTTTCCTTTGCAAATTCAAATATTCAAATGAAAATAGTCATAATTAAACTTTGAACACCATTCTTTTATCTCATTTCCTTGATACTTTAGATCAATTTCAAACTATTTATCTCTATCTGTATGATCACTTACTCATTGCTGATCCTTGAAAGAAGCATGATATTTATCTCTACTCAGCATTAAACATTGAACACTTAGAACCATCTTGTCGATTCTTGAATTCTTATAGTAACATGATCCATCGATGTTTCTTGAAATTTAACTTATGAAAAAATGACTAAGTATGGGAACCTTGATTATCTACCTAGAAGGCCAAATTTTCATAGTCATATATTTTGCTTTTCTCAATTGCAAGTTCTCAAATTTGGACCATATGATCTCCTCACATAGGAGAATCCAACTATGTATTAAAATAATCATGAAACCCTCACACATGTGAGATATAATGACATTAAAATTATCACTCAATTTTTTTACCATAGAGCCAACTATGTCAAAAACTATTCTAGAAGGCCAAATTTGAACATGCATATCTTTTGTTGTGCTTTAGCGCTTGACCTAAAAAATTTCTTAAATTAACTAGGTACAAAATTAAACAAACCCATATGATCACCTTATCCTGAAACATCCACACATTTGAGATATAAATTCATCAATATGCTTAATTGGCTCTTCTTTCCACATTGCCAATTTTGCTAAGTATGGAAAACACTATCAAAATGCCTAGGAGCCCAAATTTTCACATACATATATTTTGATGCACTTCAGTGCATGATAAAAAGTTTAGTGAAAATCAACTAGGGACTAGTTTGATCATAAACATATGACCAACTCCCCCTGACTCATCCACACATCGTATAGATGATGTCATTAAACTACCTACTTAAATTTTTTACCACTAGTCCGAAAATATCTAGATGACAACAATGATCAACCAAATGAAATACACTAATAAACACAAGCACTCAAATCTTATAAAACATATTATGTACCTTTTACACATGCTCAATGCTTCATACTCATCCCTAAACATTTCTAGCCATGCCAAAATAAAAGATCAACTAAGTATATTAAGACAAGCATATTGCACACTTTTTCATTATGACATAAACTATCAAGGAAATTCATCCACCTCCCTGGGCACCTCCATGAAATCATCATGACATCATTGAAAATGATCCAACATAATTTAGTTCACCAATTTCACTCATGAGATCAACTTCTAGATAAAAATTTTCTTCCTTGCAGTCATCTTCTCTATTATTATGGAAAGATTCTTTATCAAACATGATGTCCTTTTCTTTTGAACACAATATTGTTTTAGAATCTACTAGATGAACCTTGAGATCATTTATAACATTTTCTTACTCTATGACATCTTTCTTAAGAGTATATATCTACTCTTCAAGTTTTTTGATCATAAATTTCTAGTGTTGATTCTATTTCTTCAATTGTTTAGCCATCTTTGTACGAACTTAGGATATCCTTCAAGATGTTAAGCTTCCTACAAAGGACCCACACTAATACCAATTTTTAGAGGTACAATCACCAAGAGGGGGGGTGAATTAATGAGTCCCAATAATCTAACTTTAATTTCAATCCTTTCAAACTATTAATCAATTATTATAAGTGTTCATGAAGGATAAACATCATTCATAATAATGAAAAAGAGAAATAATGAAAGATCAAGCACATAACACATGACATATGTGGGAAACCCTCTTGGGGGAGAAAACCCACTAGAACATGTAATTGGACAACTATCTTATAATAACAAGAACCCATTTAGACTAGTAACAACTGATCAAGGAACTACCATCACTTAATTTAGTGAGAATTAAATCTCATAAGGAGATATGAAAACCTATCTATCTAAGATACCAAAACAACTAGACCTTTATCAAGTTTTACCTTTTAAGGAGGATACACCCCCATAGATGTTGAGCAACCATAATAACACCTATGAACATCTTCACCTTTGAACTAATGTCTTCAACACTTGATGATGGAATTTTAATTGTCACTCTTCACTTTCAATCTTTCAAACAACAATCCCTATGGTATGAATTACATTACATACTTGAACCAACACACACAGATCAATTAGGACACATTGCATATCCTAACTAACCCCACTCTTCAACTCTTCACTAACACTTAATCTTCAAACTTATAAGAGAAATATTATGACATTAAAAATATGACCTACATGTCATACACACCATCATCAACCTGATATTCCATTCAACCCATCTATTGGACACACACAACCTTCACCTTGACTTCTCTCACCACACACACACTCTCTCTCTCAAACAACCTCTTGAGCATACTCACTCATTCTACATCTTATAGGCTTATTAGGTCCAATGACCTATGTGATATCCTTCATCATATTTATTATACAATAATGTTTGATATTATTCCCTCTTTTTTTTCCTCATTAACCTATAACTTATATTTAAAAGGTTCTCTCCTTCACTTGGCTCCACATACACACAACTAGAACAAACAAGCCAAATAGGCCTTGTACTTATAACATGTTCTTGGTATAACCCATATTTTTTGGAAAATATTCTTACCAAAATATTTACACCTTTGAAATACGTCCTCATAAATGTTACATGTAATAACCGCAAACTCCATAGGTTGGGCAATGCCTCATTACCCCCAAACCACCATTAGGTCTTAGTGAGACCTAAAACCATTAGGCCTTCATACTCACACATACATGTTAGACTATTTATACCACCTTTATATTTTAAAAATTATTATAACATATAAAAAATATCTCCAATAGATGCTTCATAACTCCCACATGGGTCCATGCCATTTTGAACATAACTCCACACTTGGACTTACCAATTATGTCTACTAGTTCTTCATGTCTTCATACACATAAAACATAGTCTCAAACTTCTAAACCAAATAATCAAATATTTCACATATAAATATGATTATATCACATGGGTGAACCTTTAATTACCTCATATATACATATATGTGATTTATAAACATCAACACATGTTCTAAGCACTTAAAACAACATACATAAAATGACCACTCAAACTGATCATATATAGTCAAAATATAGTCAAGCTATTTTGACTCTCAATATCTAATAAAATGCATATCATGACAAAAAATAAATTATAATAATACCTATAGACTTATATAACATAACCATTATTATTTTATTCTTCAACTCTTCTAGTAACACCTTCAACTTACCTATGCAAGATGGTCACTCAAATTGCTCGTATATTCAACAAACATAGTCAACTTATATGTCTTCATTCATATAAAATATAGATTGTTAAAACCTATAGTTACCACAAATATTATACTTATGGAGATTAAAACACATTAAAATATCTGTTTCATCATGAGACATCTAGATATCATCAAAAGGAACTCAGTTATCCTTCTTATATCACATGAAAAACATAGTCAATTTTGGAGATCAATATTATTGACTATACATACATTCAGACATTCTAACTAGGTTCACTAGATGATAAATGGATCCTATTCACATTTTAATTTTATATAACCTTTTAATTTATCTTGGATCAAAATTTATAGACAAAATATAGATCACTAGTTTTTCCCTTTGTAAAATTCAAATATTAAAATGCCAATGATCATAGTTAAACCTCAGACACCTTGTCCTCATCTCATATCCTCACATCTTAGATTAAAAAAGAACAATAAATATTATTTGAATTATCTCAACCTTTAATTTTTATCACTCATCATTGGATATTAATCTTTAATATTTTACTTAATACACTTTGTCGATCTCCTATACATAGCTTAGTCTTTATCTATGTTAAACATTTGACACCTTGAAATCATCTCTCTCAATAGATATTGTTGATATATATATATATATACATATATATATATATATATATATATATATATATATATATATATATATATATATATATATATATATATATATATATATATGTAAAAATTTCCACTCACTATTGGATATTAGAATAATATTGTCTTTAATTCTAATAAATTTTAAACTTAAAACACTTGTCCTCATCTCACTTCTTCTTGACACCTTGGAACAAACACACTCCATTAGTAATTTTGTAATGAGCTCGATATTTAACTTCATTAACCAACAAACACTTTGAATCATTTGAATTAATATGTACCATTAAATTAAATATTGTATGATTTCCCATGAACCTTTGGGTCTTGATCTTTATCTCTTGCAAAATCTACTAAGGGAACCATTGCAATCTACCTAGAAGGCGAACTTTAGACCTCAATAACTTTTGTTGTGCTTAGATGCATGATCTAAAATTTGAACCATATGATATCCTCACAAAAGATAATGAAAAAATATGTAAATATTATCCTAGAACCTTTTTTTGTGAAATAAATAATTTCATTAATATGCTCACTTGGATTTTTTTGCCATAAAGCCAACTATGCCTATAATTATCTAGAAGGCCAACTTTGCACATGCATATCAATTGATGCACTTCATTGCATGACCTGAAAATTATCACACAAAAACTAGGAAAAAAATTGAAAAAACCCATATTATCATCTCATTAATAAATTACCACATGTGTGAAATATGACTACATCAAAATTCCTACTCAACTTTCTTGCTACATGCAAATTTGGCTAAATATGGGAAAAAACTGTCAAACTGCTTGGGAGCCCAACTTTTCACTTGCATATATTTTATCACACTTAATTTAATGAAATAAAATTTATCACATAAAAAATAGAAATAGACATTATCACAACCATATGAAAAACTCCCCCTGACTCATCCACATGTGGCTATGGTTAAGTCAACAAACTACCTACTCAGATTTTCTACCACTAGACCCAAAATGTCTAGATGAAGACAATGATCAATGAGATGAAATACACTCATTTATACAAGCACTCAAATCATATAAAACCTATTATAGGACCCTTTGAACATTATAAATACTTAAAAATCATTTCTAATCATTTATAAATAGTCAAACTCTAAAGATTAACCAAGCCTACTTCAAGCATACTAGGATAACCATATTGGACACTTTGTCATTGTCACTTAGGCTATAAAGACACTTCATCCACTCACCTAGACACCTACATGACATAACCATTACATCATTGACAACTCTCCAACATAGTAATGGAAAATTTCTTCAAATATTTAATGATTCTTTACAAATTTAGGTTTTTTTTGAACTTAAACATGTAAAGAACATTAATATTCTCAAGTTTAGACATATCTTTGAGATAATTCAGTCAAAGGTAGTTGTACTTTGAAGATATTTATATAAATTTTGAAAAACTTACTTAACTTAGAAATATTAAACATGAAAATCTACTCATAATTAAAATTTTGAATTTTATTTGCAATAATTGATCTTAATGCCATTCATATTTGTAAAGATAAGGTTTCTAAGTCATATTTTGAATGCAATTCAAGGTTACAAGCTAGAATTTCCAAGAATCAGGACTAGGTCATTGTATGAATCAATATTACCTCTCCTTTCATTAGAAGTTCATAGGAAGGAAAGAATAAATAAATATATGTGAAGGCTTTCTAAATCTCATCCTAATTCACCTATTTATGGTGCTCTTGTGTTTAATCCTTATTAAGGTATGGATTGGTTAGGTGGATCTTCTTTCAATGTGTCTATTCAAGTACATGAATTACCTAGAAATCCTAAGAAATATTTACCATGTTTTAGTCTTAATGGTGTTGTCACTACTGAAGAACATATTAATAGTTTCAAATCTACTTTAAGATTGTTAACTGTAGTTCATGAAAATGTAGCATGTAGATTGTTTCTAGTTACTTTAAAAGATGATATATATGGTTGGTTTCTCAATCTTCTTAAAAATGAAAGATCCCAAACTAGGATTTGAAAGCAAATAAAATCGATTTTCACTAATTACAGCATTCAATCAATTGGACAAAGATATTAAACCGAATGTAACTGATACTATAGCCCAGATGTTATAAAATTATTACAGATTGGTCTCGAAACCCAATTATTATAACAACTACTAAATTGGGAATAAAAAAAACCTGGGATTGCGTGCTCTCGGCCTGCTGTGTCTAGAAAACACAGTCACCGACATCGGTTGCTGAGGATGCCGACGTCGGTCGATACCCTACCGCCGTCGGTCATCTGAAGGTGACCTCTGCCTGTCTGTCTGACTGCCTGACTGCCGGCGTTGGTAGATAATCGGCCGATGTCGGTCTATATGCCGATGCCGGTCTCTGTATAACCCTGCGGCTGAATTGTACCCTTTCCTTTCTCTGACCCTGCTGGTACGGCCTGGTGCCGATCTGTCTATCTGTACGGATTCCGTACCCGAACCCAATATGCAAATAAAATATATAAATCTGGAAGCTAAACAATGAATAAATACCTGGAACCCATTAGCATAGGCTGAACCCTGGTATACTCCGTGAATGGCCTCTGAAGCTCTCGATCTGACCACTATGCACAATCTGGATTCCATCTCGAATCCACCTCTGACAAAGCGCTGGGTTTTCGTCCAACTCTTCACCAATCTACTGAAGGGTTTCGTCCTCAGAGATTCCAGCTGAATCACCGATTCAAGCTTCTCAGAATAATTTTTGCAAAAGAAGATATTAGATAATACAAATGCTTTGCTTTCCCCTTCTTTTTAAAGCCTTCCCAGGAAACTTCTAGAAGAAGTCAATTTTATTTTCATAATAATTCAATTAATTAATTAAACCATTATAATAGAAAATTGGGGACATTACAAAAAACTATATCACTAGTTGGAATGATTTTAACCAAATTTTCATTGATCAATTTGGTAAGATCATTAGTCCTTGCTTTCCTTATCAACAACTCACCACTATAAAGAGAGATTTGAGTGAAACCATTAGGGATTTTAATGATAGATTCCAATAGATGTTTAATATAACCATATCTCTTTATAGACCTGATGAATCCTTGGCATTAGATATTTATAAGGATCATTTATATCCCATGACTTCTATACTTCTTATAAGGTCTACTATAGTTATAAACACATTAGTCATGGCCTATGCTGAAGCTATAATAATCAATGATCAAATGCAACCTCAAGGTTAAATTGTATATGCCATTCCCAATGTTAATCATAACTTACCTACACTAAATGTCATTTCAAATGCAAATTAGAATGTGCCTAATTTAAATTAAATGTCAGTGTTTAACTAATTGCCCTTGACTCATGTTCATGCTGGCCAAAACCTAGGATTCTTGAGAAACACTACAAATGGATTTCATCCACAAGACCAAATAACTTTAGTGCCAAAAAATATAAATAATAATCAAGTTAATAACTTAGAGGCACCAAAAAATGAGAATGAATCCACACTATGGTTTAAAATTTGAGCATTGACTTCCTTTAATTGTAAAATCAAGTAGGCAATACTGGGGAAAACTCTAATAGAAATTACTCTTAGAAAAGGTTTAACATACCTAAAAACTAGTTTCAAAATGGTAAAAATGGAATTAATAATAACAATAATGACATAATCAGGAAAAAATAATTATAAGATTAATGTTTGTGATGTACCTCTAACTAAATATTACAAGGTTCATAAAACTTCAAAGCATGGTGAGTTATATTGTATTCAATTCTGTAATGTTTTTGAAGTGTTTCAAGATGAATTAGATACATGTGAAGGTGGACCAAATAGAGATAACACTGAAGGTGAATCCAATTATTCAAAGTTGTATAGATCTATTAATATAAATATAATGGTGGAGATATTTGACTTCCCATTCCAAGAAGAGAATGAGCCTTAGGATATTCCATAATAGGTACATGATTTCCAATAATAACTAAAGAAGACTTTAAATCTAATAAATGATTTTGACACTCCTGATCCTATAGCTAACAACAATATATATCCTCCAAAGGGAATTACCTCTAAGCATAATGTTGATACATTAGGTACTTCTACTAAGGGTATATATAATATAGTTGAAGACATGAAAAATATCAAGGCTAACATCAATTTGAATGAGTTAACTCAAATCACTAAGCAAAGAGACTTGTTACTCGAATCTCTATCCAAAAAGCCTAGTAAGATACCAAAGACTGCAAATGGAAATGTAGTTATGTATAAGAAAAAAGTAGATGTTCCACCTTTCTTGCTAACAATCATAAGTTTTGGTAAGAATTTTCATAATTTTTTGTTAGATTCAGGTGCTTCTACCAATATCATGACTAAAGGTATTTGTGAACTACTTGGTTTGACTCCAATAAGGTCTGATAGGGTAGTTAATTTTTTAGACAAGTCAAGGGTGAAAGTAAATGGAGAATTGTTTAATGTTCATATTGTTGTCCCCCAAAAATAGAAGTCATTTTTGGGACAACATTTGAACTATTTTGGTCTTACAGACCAAAATTGTCTCTTCCATTTCCAAAATTTTTCCTAGACATTCAAATTCCTCATTTTCCAAGCTTCTCAAAAAATCTACAAACTCTGCAGGTCAAGTTCAATGGGTTTTACATGTTGATTTCTATGGACTTTGTTTCTACAGACTCTACAGGCAGGTTCATTTATATAGGTTCAAAGGCTTCTATAGGTGGTTTTAGTCAAAAGAATCAGTTTTCAAACACTTAGTCATTTTTTAGGATTGGTTCAGAGCCTCAGTTCAATTGAAAATCTCCATCGACAAGCATATGAGTGCAAAAAAGAGACTTCAACCACTGAATCATTGAACCATTGAACCACTTTGGTTCAAAGGTTCAACAGGTTTAAGGTTCAACAAGTTCAATGTCTATGGCAAGAGTTAAGTACTTTATCAAGGTTCAAAGTTCAATTGCTTCAATTGGTTCATCAGCTTCAAGAAACTTGGCCAAATCAAGGTGGCTTAAACCATTGAATCATTGAACCACTTTGGTTCAAAGGTTCAACGGGTTCAAGGTTCAATGTCAGGTTCAACCAAAGGAATAGTTCAATGGCTCAGTTCAACCAAGTGGTTCAACTCTTTATTTAAATTAGTTGGTTCATTCATTTAGTTCATCTAATGGTTCAACATCTTGGTTCAACATAATGGTTCATCACCAAAGTTTAAAGGGGTGGTTCAATGTAGAAGGAAACTTTTGCAAGGACAAGTGCCCTTGCAGAGGACACTTAATCAATAAAAGCACCCTTCGAAAGGGTCATTTTACAAGGAAGCTAAAAGGTAATTCTTTTAGATTTATTTAAGGCATTTAAAATTGGCTAAGGAAGAACTCCTTCGGACTTTTGTTCTAAGGAATTCCTTAAGACAAAAAGTCTGAAAGAATTCTAAGTGGTTACGGGTGCAAAAAATCTGAAGACCAATCAAAGACTTTGCAGAACAAATTTCTATGGACTTTTTGTCTATGGGAATTTTCCCTAGACAAATTATCTACATGAATTTTTTGTGGGACAAATGTCTGTAGGAATTACTCATGGGGGAAAACACCCAAGAATTTGCCCGAAGGATAGTTTGCAAGAGACTCAAATTAAAAGGGCTGCCGAAGGACCCCAAAGGGTAGGTGCCCTTGTGGGGGACTCTCGCTGGCCAAAGTAAAGGGCTCTTTCTGACCCATTCAAGGATCATTTCTTAAGGCCCAAAAGGGCAAAGCCAAAAGCCAAAAGAGGACCAAGGGGTGATGCACCTGAAGATGTCAAATTCAAGACAGTGAACTAACGGTTGAGAGCACATCGACAAGCATGTAAACGTCAATTTTAATGCCCATGAAATAGCCGTTCATCTTTTGGATTTATAGACCTGAATGCATTCCCAAAATTCAAGATCAAAACAAGTATAAAGTGAGGAAATACATAGCAATGAATGAATCTAGGACTCGATTCAATTAACTAGAAAAGGAGGAATGATGAAAACAAGATTAGACTGCTAGGTGGACATTGAAAGTTGCAATCTTTCAATTGCATGACTTGTTTATCTACATTGAGAAGATAAAATGGGAAAAATGCCCCAAAGTTATAGGTTGTCTTCCTAATGATTCCCAATGCATCATGATGTATTACTATTCCTGAGTCCTTCTTAAAGAGGCTATATAATGGACTCTCTTCTATTGTAAAAAAGATCTCTTTTTTTTGACAATTTGAATGAAACTCTACCCAAATTGAGAAGCATCACTGAGACATTGTGCTCATTCTGTTGATCATATTTTGTTACTGGAATAAGAAAGCAAGGGACTTTTTTAGACTTTGTGCTGTGATATCTTTGTTGTTGAGGAAACTATTCTTGTCTTTTTCCTTGATATTTTTTTTGTTCCATTAATTTAACAAGCAATATTAGTAAAATTAGTCAGGAAGGTATCCTGAAGAATCAACTGTGGAGAGACTTTGTGCCCCCATAGCTACCTCTAGTGTGTTTTCTTTTCATTTCTATGTAAAGGACTTTGAGAAGACTTTATGCCCTCATTGTACTTTGTATATTACTCTTGAGAATTTTAGGCGGAGACTCTATGCTATGTCTCAATTTGTTGGTTACCATACCCTCAGTTACATTCTACTTTTATTTCCAAGACTATTCTTGTGGCTGGTTGAATAGTTCTTCTAAAAGAAGAGTGTTGTCTGTCATTTCCCTTGAGTTTTTCCTTTGTTTTGTACACATCATCTCTAAAGAAAGAGAGATGGATGGCTTGTCCTATCCTTGCGTATTATTTTATATTTATACATATATATAGCATATCCATAGGGAACCTCCCCTTGATGAGAGGAGAGAGAAGTCTCCTTTTGATGTGATAAACTTACACATTTGGATGACTAATCTTCCTACTTTGGCTGATCAGACCTATTTTGTTTACCAATATGCTGATAAACAAAATATTCAACCAATAGTTTTTAGCAACTCCACTGGGGATATACCCATTATCCATTTATAGCCTATCCATTCACCTCCACACTAATCAGGAAAGAACACGCAGTTTAAAGCCCCAAGCTTTAACTGAAGCAAGGTCAATTCTTTTCCATTTTTGTTTTACAATCTAGTAGATTTAAGGTATACACAAAGCCAAAGGGATAAAGGTATCATTGATCCTATGTTTGAGCTGGTACAATAAAGTGATTTTGATCTGTTTCCTTCACCATCTCATCTCCAATGAACTAAGAGCTTCCCTCCTACTAAAGCCAGATCTCCATTACCAAATGAAGTATCTACTTTTGTTGTTGATAAAGCTATGCCTATAATTACCCCTTTGAGATTTTTTATCCCTCCTTTTTTGAATCTTATAATGGTAGTTCAAGGCCCCTGGGGTAATGCTTTTGGTCCTCTCAATCTTACTCCTCCTCTACATGAGCTTCAACATAGTTCTAAGAAGAATTTCCCTAAATTCTATGGTGATGGGAAAGTTCATCCTAATGAACACATTGTAGCATTCAGTATAGCTTGTGGAGTAATCAGAGTAGAATTTGAAGATGTAGTAGTCAAGATTTTTGTTGAAACACTACAAGGTGCTGCTACAGATTGGTTTTACCATCTACAAGCTCAGTTTATGACTGATTAGAATACTCTTAAAGCTAAGTTTGAAGCTGGATTCAAACCTATAAAAGATGCACATACACTTCTGGCTCAACTTACATAGATGAAGAAAGAGTCTCATGAGCCTATGAGAGACTTCATAGCTAAATTTGACAAATTGAGAAATAGAATCCCTGTAATTACTAGACCTACAACTGAGAATCTCAAATGCATTTTCATTAATTGTCAGCTACCTAAAGTCAATTTTCTCTTGAGATGTGCTAGTCAAATAGATCTCATTGAGGTTCAACTTTTGGCCACTAAACTAGAAGATGATCTCATCTTAGCAGGGAAAATAAGAAGAGATTCAAATAGAAATAGAGCTTCATCATCTTCTAAATTTACGTCTACAAGCATCATAGATCCAATGGTGTAGAAATTAACAAATGAGTTGCTTGCTCTCAAAAAGAAAATGGCTCAAGGAATGTCTTCTATTCCTACATATAGAAGGACATTCCCAAATCATTCATATCAAGGTAATGTTGCCAAGAACCAAGGGCAACAAAATCACCTTCCTCCCCCATAAGGAAAACTTGCCCTAGAAGCTCCTCTAACCAATTCAGCAATGGGATACTTTGAAGCAGAATCAAAATTCTCTTTCCAGCTTGAATTGAATCAAGAAAATGATGTTGATATCATTGGAGACAATCAAGAAGAATCAGTTGGTGACTCCCACATTGGTTTTTTAAATTACCAAGATGAACCCAGAAGTAAAGGAGAAGCTTCAGATGGATCATATGAAGTGTTTACCAGGTCCAAGAACCAATCAGTCTAGCAAGCTGATAAAGAGAAGACAGAGGAACAACCTCAACCAATAATCACAATTGCTAAACATGGGACCGATATGCCTTTTCAATCAAAAGTTTCGATCATCACCCAAAAGGTAAATACATCCATTTCACCTTCACCTTCTACTCCCAATTCGCAAACCAGCCCACCTCCCATCCCTCTTAAAGCTTAGAAAGTTGAAGTACCTTTCTCTGTACCTAGCTCAATTTAGCCATTTGACATAATTGATCATGTCAAAAAGACAAAAATATAGATGTCTAAATTTGAATACTTGTAGTCTAATCCAGATCAACTGAATAAGTTGGTTCAATATGTTATAAATCAAACCATCCCTATAGGACAAAAAGCTAAAAAATTAACTCTTGATTCTCTAAAGAACATGCCTATTCCAAATAATTTGGTCATTACTCCTCCAACTACTCTTGGAAAAATAGAACCCTTCTATGTTTTCTTGCTAATCAATGGCCACAAGCTGAGTAACTATATTATAGACTCAGGCACATCTGACAATGTCATGCCTGCTAAAGTCACTGAGTCTCTTGGTCTCACATTGACCAAGATGTTTGGGAGATGTTTCTCCATGGAGAATAAATAAGTACCATTGCTGGGGCAAATCAAAGATGCCCAATTTGCATTCATAGCCTTTCTAGACAAGAGGATTAAGATGATTGTCTTGGTGGTTGACGTCCCAACATCTTATAGCATTTTTCTTGGACAAAATTTTTGCAAGGATGTGGGAGGAGAACTAAACATGGATCTATTTGAGGCAAAGATCCCTATCCAAGGCATGATGAAGAGGTTACTCCCTAAAAAGGAGGCAAAATATGTAGTTACCCAGACATCAGCTCATGAAGCTCAAATCCTTTTTGAATCTGTAGGTATGGGTAACTACTTTCTATATACAGATGAAGAAAGACCCTCCATCTCTAATGAGGGAAAGTCTGAAGAAAAGTTAGTGTCTGATGAGATTTGGACTCTAGAATTTGATGGTAGTTGTTCCTCTATTGGTTCAGGAGCTGGGATTGTCTTGATATCTCCTCAAGGAGATATGTTTCCTTCATCCTATAAATTATAATTCAACAATACTAATAATATAGATGAATATGAATCTTTGTTGCTTGGTATGAAGGCTATTCAAGAAAGAGGTATCAAGTTTCTTCATGCCAAAGGGGATGCTGAATTAGTGGTCTGTCAAGTGAGAAATCTATATCAGACCAAGAATGAGAGGTTACACCACTACCATAACCTATTTTGGGACCAAATTGAAAGCTTTGATGCTTTCAAAATTTATACCATACCCAGAGAGTCTAATGATAGAGCTGATGCACTTGTTATTTCAAGAACTCTTTTAGTTCCTCATTTAGATTTCAAAGAAGCCAAGTATACCATTGAGCTAGTCTATAGACCAAGTGTTCCTAACAATGCTGATCATTGGAAAATATTCAATGATGATCATGAAATCATTACCTTCTTGGAATGAAAAGACAATTTTAGACAACTATATTTTAAAGGTAGTGAATCTTAGAAGTCTGAATCTATTTTTGAATCCAATTTAGATATAAATGAAGAATTCTTATAGATGAAAGGAAACAAAATTCCCAAATCCTTGGTTTCTCTTGAGAAGCTATTTGACAACCATGATAAATTCATCAAACAACAACAAACAGATTCAAATTTCTCTCAGGGATTTCACCAAGTAAATCTGACCAACAAAGAAAATCCCAAGATGGTCAACATTGGTAAGTGTTGTACCCCTGAAGAAAGATTCAAATTCACCTCTTTGCTCCATCAATACATTGATGTCTTAGCGTATTATTATGAAGACCTGAAGTCTCTCAGACCTGATGAAATTTGCCATCACATTCCTCTTAAGGTTGATTCAATGTCCTACAAGCAGAAATCTAGACAATACAATCCAAAATTTTTAGGTACTATTATGTTTGAGATACAGAAAATGTTAAATGCTAGAATTATCTTCCCAATCCATCATCCTACATGGATTGAAAACATAGTGCTTGTAAGGAATAAGAATGGTGAAATTCACATTTCTATAGATTTCAAGAATCTGAATTAGTCATCTCTAAAAGACAATTACCCTTTGCCAATCATGGACCAAGTGCTTCAAATAGTAACAGGATCAAAGATGTTATCAATGCTGGATGGCTTCTCAGGTTATAATCAAGTTGAAGTTGGTGAAGCTGACCAATGAAAGACTGCATTCACCACACCTTGGGGTACATTTGCATATAAAATAATGCCTTTTGGCTTAATAAATGTTGGTGGTACCTTTTAGAGATCAATGGACATGTCTTTCAAAGATGAGATTGGAAAATTCATAGTGGTATATCTTGATGACTTAACTATCTTTTCAAAGCATCGATCTAATCATGTATGCCACTTACAACAAGTGCTGGAGCGCTGCCACTAGAATGGTATTTCCTTGAATCCTAAGAAGTCTATTTTTAGATTAACAGAGGGGAAACTCCTTGGACACATTGTGTCCAAAGAAGGCATAAAGATTGACTCAAACAGAGTCAAATCTATTCAAGAGCTGAATTTGCCTACAAGTAAAAATGTTGTTCACTCTTTCTTTGAAAAAGTGAATTTATTACAGAGATTCATCCCTAAATTTACTAAGAAGACAAGACACATTGTGAACATGATGAAAGGGAAGACTACCTTTAGCTGGACTAAAGAAGGCAAATCAGCATTTCAAGATATCAAGACTGCCATTGCTCACGCCCCTACCTTGGTTTATCCAGATTACCACAAAGATTTCATCATATACAGTTATGCATCTGAACACACTCTTTTAGTGATTCTTATTCAACAAGACAAAGAAGGTATGGAATCCCCTATCTCTTTCATGACTTGCCCTCTCAAAACCCATGAAATGAAGTATTCAAATATAGAGAAGCACGCCTATGCATTGGTAAAAGTAGTCAAACATTTCCGCTTCTATATTCTAAATTCACATATTACTACCTTAGTCCCTGACACTCCAGTCAATTCTATATTAACTTAGCAGGAGTTTGGCACAAAGAGAGGTAATTGGATTGCAAAGATCCAAGAATTTGATCTAGATATGAAGCTAACAAAGCTGGTCAGAGGTAAAGGTCTATGCCAATTAATTGATGAGAATAAGCTAGAAGATATACAACATGAAAAAGCTAAAGTGGAAGATACTCCAACAGTCCTTTTTGTCTCCACTACCAATGAGTGGTATTCAGGTATTGCTCATTTTTTGACTTATGGTGAATATCCTGCTCATTTGTCTTACAAAGAAAGGAGGACTATCAGGTTGAAGGCTACCAATTTTGTCCTTTGGGATAACAGCCTATACAAGAGAAGCATAGATGGAGTATTCCTTTGCTGTGTAGATAAAGAAAAACAAACCTAGCTTTTGAAATCTTTCCACAATCTAGCCTATGGAGGACATTTTTATGATCTTATGACTACTCAAAAGATTTTGTGAGCCATGTATTACTGGCCAACTCTTTTCCAAGATGCACATAAGTGGGTGAGAAAATGTGAACTTTGCCAAAAATTTATTGGAAGACCCAAGTTGGCTGCCCTACCTCTCAAGCCAGTAATCATAGAGGAACATTTCCATTGATGGGGACTTGATTTTATTGGGACAATAAACCCATCTTCAAGTGCTAGACATGATTATGTCCTTATAGCAACTGATTATTTCACTAAGTGGGTAGAAGCAATCCCAACTAAGCATGCTACTTCAGAAGTTATATGCAACTTCCTCAAAGAGAATATCATTTCTAGGTTTGGAGTGCCACTCAAATTTTTTACTGATAATGTAGCTTGTTTCACCTCTCAAGAGATTACACAATTCTATTTTCATTATGGAATTACACTCTCTCATTATTCTAATTATTTTCCATAAGGGAATGGACAAGCTGAGTCTAGCAATAAGAATTTGGTAACTATTATCAAAAAGTTAGTAGATGATAATCAAAGGACATGGCATAAAGCATTGGTTGATGCTCTGTGGGTAGACAAGATCACACCAAAGAGTGCAATTGGTATGTCTCCTTTTCAACTTCTTTACGGTATCAATGCTAAGATACCAATCAACTTAGAATTGCCAGCATTAAAATTGGCAAAGGTCATTGAAGATCAAACATATGAGAGTTCTCTTGAAAAAAGAATCATGTGCCTGACTCAGCTGGAGGAACAGAGAACCATGGTGGTGGATAGAATTACTGCTCATCAAAGTTTGGTAAAGAAACTCTTTAATCAGAAGGCCAAAAATTGTGATTTCCAGATTGGGGATCAAGTCCTGTTGTGGGACAAAAGAAGAGAACCAAAGGGGATGCATGGAAAGTTTGACTCCCTTTAGAGAGGCCCATTTATAATTCATCAGCACCTTAGTAAAAATAGCTTTCTATTGAATTATAAATATGGCACACTCTTTTCTCTACCTCACAATGGGTAGCATTTGAAACACTTCAACTCTTGAGTATCAGATCATTGTTTCTGTATATATGTATATTTGTACAATTTTTAATTCTATTTTTTTTTGTTTGTTTTCTTTTTGATGCCTTTCATTTCTGGGTAGTATGACTTCGAAGCCCAATGGTACACATGAAGACATTGGAAATTCTAGATTCTACTCCTTTCAATTCATTTTTCAATTGATAGAATTTTCCCAACTGGAGCTAGTTGTTGTCCCCCAAAAATAGCAGTCATTTTTGGGACAACATTTGAACTATTTTGGTCTTACAGACAAAAATTGTCTCTTCCATTTCCAAATTTTTCCTAGACATTCAAATTCCTCATTTTCCAAGCTTCTCAAAAAATCTACGAACTTTGTAGGTCAAGTTCAATGGGTTTTACATGTTGATTTCTATGGACTTTGTTTCTACAGACTCTACAATAAGTTCATTTATATAGGTTCAAAGGCTTCTACAAGTGGTTTCAGTCAAAAGTATCAGTTTTCAAACACTTAGTCATTTTCCAAGATTGGTTTAGAGCCTCAGTTCAATCAAAAATCTCCATTAGCAAGCATTTGAGTGCAAAAAAGAGACTCGAACCACTGAACCATTGAACCACTTTAGTTTAAAGGTTCAACAGGTTCAAGGTTCAATAAGTTCAATGTCTTTGGCAAGAGTTAAGCTCTTCATCAAGGTTCAAAGTTCAATCGCTTCAATTAGTTCATCAACTTCAAGACACTTAGCCAAATCAAGGCAGCTTGAACCATTGAACCGTTGAACCACTTTGGTTCAAAGGTTCAACGAGTTCAAGTTCAACCAAAGGAATAGTTCAATGGCTCAGTTTAACCAAGTGGTTCAACTCTTTATTTCACTCAGTTGGTTCATTCGTTCAGTTCATCCAATGGTTCAACGGGTTCAAGGTTCAATGGCAGGTTCAACCAAAGGAACAATTTAATGGCTCAATTTAACCAAGTGGTTTAACTCTTTATTTCACTCAGTTGATTCATTCGTTTAGTTCATCCAATGGTTCAATGTCTTGGTTCAACATAATGGTTCATCACTAAAGTTTAAAGGGGTTGTTCAATGCAGAAGGAAACTTCTACAAGGACAAGTGCCCTTGTAGAGGACACTTAATCAATACAAGCACCCTTCAGAAGGGTCATTTTTCAAGGAAGCCAAAAGGTAATTATTTTAGATTTATTTGAGGCATTTAAAATTAGCTAAGGAAGAATTCCTTCAGACTTTTGTTTGAAGGAATTCCTTTAGACAAAAAGTTTGAAAGAATTCTAAGTGGTTGTGGGCACAAAAAATCTAAAGACCAGTCAAAGACTTTACGAAACAAATTTCTGTAGACTTTTTGTTCATAGGAATTTTCCCCAGCTAAATTTTCCACAAGAATTTTCCATGGGACGAATGTTTGTAGGAATTACTCATGGGGGAAAACACCTAGGAATTTGCCCAAAGGATAGTTTGCGAGAGACTCAAATTGAAAGCGCTGCCGAAGGACCCCGCAGGGCAAGTGCCCTTGCGGGGGACTCTCAGTGGCCAAAGTAAAGGGCTCTTTTTGACCCATTTAAGGATCATTTCTTAAGGCCCAAAAGGGTAAAGACAAAATATAAAAGAGGACCAAGGGGTGATGCACTCGAAAACATCAAATTCAAGATAGTGAACTAACCGTTGAGAGCACATTGATGGGCATATAAACATCACTTTTAAAGCCCATGAAATAGCTGTTGATCCTTTGGATTTATAGACCCAAATGCATTCCCAGAATTCAAGATCAAAACTAGCAAAAAGTGAGGAAAGACAAAACAATGAATGAATCCAAGACTCAATTCAATTAACTAGAAAAGGAGGAATGATGAAGACAAGATCAGACTGCTAGGTGGACATTGAAAGTTGCAATCTTTCAATTACACGACTTGTTTATCTACATTGGGAAGATCAAATGGGAAAAATGCCCTAAAGTTCTAGCCTATCTTCCTAATAGTTCCCAATGCATCATGATGTATTACTGTTCTTGAGTCCTTCTTAAAGAGGCTATATAAGTGACTCTCTTCTATTGTAAAAAAGATATCTTTTTTTCTTGACAATCTGAACAAAACTCTGCCCAAATTGAGAGGCATCATTGAGACTCTGTGCTCAGTCTGTTGATCATATTTTGTTACTAGAATAAGAAAGCAAGGAACTTTTTTAGACTTTGTGCTATGATATCTTTATTGTTGAGGAAACTATTCTTATGTCTTTTTCCTTGATATTTTTTCTATTCTATTAATTTAACAAGTAGGATTAATAAAATTAGTCAGGAAGGTGTCCTAAAGAATCAACTATGGAGAGACTTTGTGCCCCCATAGCTACCTTCAGTGTGTTTTCTTTTCATTTCTATGTAAAGGACTTTGAGAAGACTTTGTGCCCTCATTGTCCTTCATATATTACTCTTGAGCATTTTAGGTGGAGACTTTGTGCTGTGTCTTGATTTGCTAGTTACCATACCCTCAGTTACATTCTGCTTTTATTTCTAGGAGTATTCTTGTGGCTGGTTGAATAGTTCTTTTGAAAGAAGAGGAGTGTTGTTTGTCATTTCCCTTTAGTTTTTCCTTTGTTTTATACACATCATCTCTGAAGAAAGAGAGATGGATGGCTTGTCCTATCCCTGAGTATTTTTTTTATACATATAGCATATCCACAGGGAACCTCCCCTTAATGAGAGGAGAGAGCAGTCTCCTTCTGATGTGATAAACTTACACATTTGGATGACTAATCTTCCTACTTTGGCTCATCAGACCTATTTTGTTTACCAGTACACTGATAGACAAAATATTCAACCAACACATATGTAGCTTGGTTCTAAGCCAAGGATACAATAGTCTATAGGCATCAAAGTGGTGGATATTATTGATACTTATGAGATTATACTGAGTATATATTATACCAAGTCTTTTAATGGTTACATGTCCACTGACTATTCATATATGTGGCTCCCATGGAAGGGAGTGTCTAATCAAATCTAAATTGAAAGAGAGCCCAAGATGAAACACATGATCATGGAATATAATGTTACAAATGAAAGGGTCGACATGGTTAATTATAAGTTAGGAGTTTATAATCTTAACACTTCTAAGGTATGTAACTTTAAATATCTTCATATTATGCCTAGAATATAGAAAATATATTTTGATGGTATTAAATGTAAATTTGGTTATGGAGTAGGATTATTCTAATTAATCCCCTTGAAAATGAATTTATTACTTATTATAGACTTTAGTTGTAATGCACTAATAGCTTGGTAGAGTATGAAACTCTGATCTTAGGACTACAATTTTCCATCAAACATAAGGTTAAATAAATGTGAGTGTATGGTGACTATGAGTTAGTAATTAATAAAGTCAAACGTAAGTACCAATGAAAATTTTCATATCTTAAGAAATAAAAGTTTGGAGTTTGGGACTTGATAGAGTGCTTTGATGCTTTTAACATTGTCTCAATTCCTAGAGAAGAGAACAAGCTTGTTGATGAGCTAGCATCAACTATAGCCAATATTATGCCTAATCAAGACTCTAAACTAGAGAACCTTAGTATTGAGTTGGTTCCATGTCCCTCAGTTCTTGATAATGTCAACTATTTACAAGTATTCAATGATGTTCAATAGATCTTATACTTCATGAACAATTTATGATTATTTGAGTCCCACATCATTGATGATGTTAATTAAAATGCTCTTGATGAAAACAACATTGATAACAAGATTGTAAAATTAAGTGATGATAAAATTCCCAAAGGTGTGATTGCCTTAGAAAGATTATTTGACATAGACAAACTAGCTGAAATTACCAAATTTCCCAAAGTGAATGAGCAAGGTTATAATGTATTTGACATAATATCTCAAGGTCAACCCTAATTGGTCAATATTGGTACAACCTGCACTAATGAATAATTGAGAAAAATTAAAGATTTTTTGATCAAATACAAATATGTTATAACATGGTCCTATGAAGACTTGAAGATATTTGATCCTAAATTCATAACCACTACCATTCCTTTAAAGGAAGTGAGTAAGCCTTTTAGGTAAAAGTAGAGACCAATCAACCCTATGTTAGAACCATTGATCTAAAAAGAGGTCAAGAAGCTATTAGATGCCAAGATAGTTTTTACCTTTAGGCATTCCACTTGGGTGGCTAACTTATTACCAGTTAGGAAGAACAATTGGGAAATTAGATTGTGTATAGACTTTAGAAATTTGAATAAAGACTTTGAAAAGGAGAACTATCCTTTACCTTCACTTAACCAAGTCATTCAAATTATAATTGGTTATACTATGATGTCTTTTCTTGATGGTTTTTTAGGTTATAACTAAGTACTTGTGAATAAGGAGGATATATTAAAGACTACATTCACTACTAAGTGAGGTAATTTTACCTAAAAAAGGATGCCCTTTGGATTAATTAATGCAAGTTAAAATTTTCAAATAGCTATGGACCACACTTTCCAATATATCATAGGTAGGTGTATTATCATTTATATGGATTACCTAACTATATTTTCAAAAAATAGGGGAGATCACATTATACACTTGCAATAGGTATTTAAATGATGTAAGAGGTATGGAATTTATTTCAATCCCAAGAAAATAATTTCTTATGTTACTGAGGGGAAATTATTAGGATATGTTATAACCAAAGAGGGTATTTATATATACCCCAATAGAGTAGATTCTATATACAAGATAAAACCCTGTAATAGTAGAAAAAATTGAAATCTTTGTTTGGGAAAATCAATTTTGTGAGCGAGTTTATTTTTGGTTTTGCAAAAATTGTGAGGCCATTCAATGACATGTTGAAGAAAGATGCAAATATTAAATGTAATTAATAAATAATAAAATCCTTCAAAGACATAAAAGAGGCAATAATGTAGGCACCAGTGTTGATAGGTCATTTTTTTCAAAAGATTTTTATATTTATTCATATACTTTTGATCATACCATAGCTATTGTCCTAACTAAAAAAATAGATGGATGTGATCATATTATTGCATTCATGAACACTAATTTTAATAATTTTGAGTTAAATTATTCTCTAATTTACAAGAAAGCATATGTTTTATTTAAGGTACTTAATAAATGTAGACACTATATTATTAGGAATAAAGTGCATGTAATATTGCCTAATCATACTCCTAAGCTTATGCTTAATCAATGTGAACTTGGAGAGAGAAGAGGTAAATGGATGTGAATACTTCAAGAGTATGATATTGAAATAAAAATAACCAAATTGGTAAGGTTTTAAGGACTAATTCCATTAATTGATAACATGAATCTCAAATTGAGTGCCATGAAGGTAGAGAAACAAAGTTTTCAACCTAATGATTGGTATGATTCAATTATTCATTTGATAATCAATGGTAATTGTCATGTAAGATTAATTAGAGATAAACTAAGAGATTTAAGGCTCAAGGAAACACATTTCCTCATCAAGGACAAAGTACTTTACAAGAATAATTATTAAGGAATATACTTAAAGTGTGTTTATAAAGAGGAAGAATCATAGATATTGAGTACCTTTCATGAAAATTTTGGAAGTGGACACCCATATATAAGGACACCAACTTTTAATATCCTTAGGAATTGTTATTATTGGCTTATAATCTTCAAAGATGCTCACAAACATGTAAGAGAGTGTCATCAATGTCAAATATAACACTAAAGAGCCACAAGCAACAATGCCATTGAATCCATTTATGATTGATAAACCTTTTGCTTAATAGGGATTAGATTTTGTAAGGGTCATCAACCCCAATTATTTAGGACATAAATATACGCTCACTAATTATGATTATTGCACATGGTGAATAGAAGTAATAGCAACCAAGTAATGTAGGACTAAAGATATGACTAAGTTCTTAGAATGAAACATATATACTAGGTTTAGAACACTAATATTTCTAGTTTGTCATAATGGATCTTCCTTTATATCTATTGAGATGATTGAGTGGGGATATGATAATAAACTTGTTCTCAAGTTTTCATCAAACCATTATCCTCAAGGCAATGGAGTGTCATAATAAACCAAATTTTTTTTGATGAAAGCCATCATGAAGTCTTTTACTGAAAAACTAAGAACATGGCATAAGTTACTCAAGTATGCCTTTTGGGCAAACCAAACTAGAGTCAAGCAAGCTCTGAAGGCATCACAATTTATAATTGTATATTGTCAAGGACCTATATTTCTTGTCACTCTCAATTTGCCAACCTATAAGTTCATACAAGATTACATGGAAGAAGATCAATAATTTGAAAACTCAAGGTTACTTGACATTATTCAAATGAAAGATGCAAAAAAAGAAGCTTTTTCCAACTTCATCAAACATCAAACCATAGTGAAGAGATGGTTTGAAAAATGTTCTAAGATTAAGGCATTTAGGAAAGGAGACCTACTTCTCCTTTGAGACAAAGCATATAAACCAAAGGGAAAGCATGGAAAATTCACTCCTTTATGTATTGGTCCCTATCAGATTACTGAGACATTGGGAGATAACATCTTCAATCTCAAGGACTTACAAGGAGCAAAGTTTACTTTGCCAACAAATGGGAAATATCTCAAGCACTACTTCTCTGCTACCTTACCATAAGTATAGATGGAGTAATTTATAATAATAGTTATAGTTAGTGTAGGTAGGCTTAGATTAGTTTCTTTTTTGTTACTTGTTTTTACATATTTTTTGTTTGTTTTTTAGCTTGTTGTGTGTTTCATTTTATTTCATTTCATTTTGTTCCCTACTTTCAATACATATTTTTAAGATATTCCTCAAGATCCAATGCATATAGTTGCTCAAAGGTCAACAAATCAAGAATGAAGGTATGACTCTTAGTTATTGGTTGACCATGGGTTCTATAAATGTGAGATACATGTTATAATCTAGATAAAATGGTAAGGATTGGTATCAAGATCAATTGTTCCTTAAAATATTAATCCTTATTCTGATCTAAATCTAGTTATAATAAGGATTACACAAGTTGAATGCAAGTTTGAATTATTGTGACAAAGTCATGTTAGCACATAAATAACATTGTGGCCTTAGAATAAGTTTATAACCAAGGATGATTTTCTAAAGATCAAACATTTGAAAAAATCCCAAAACTAGCTACTTCTTGTCCCCAAAATTTGTTAGAAAGCTAAATATACTTTAAAATTATAAAAATTAAGAGATATTTCTTGAAAATACAAAATATTTTGAAGTAAAGGTGATTCAAGTAACCTTCACTAGGGATATCAATTTATGGCTGATAGTGGAGCAAGGCCTAGAGTGGAGCTAAAGGTATCTCTGTCAGGGCTATGGATACCTAGCTAGAAGCAGAGCAATGTTGAAGCATTCCTTATCATAAAACATAATTCTTAACAAATATCTAAATATGATACAAGTTAGAATTAGTGATCAAGGTCATGAAATATATAATTTATTATCGAAATATCATGGAAATAAAATAATTAATCAAAATCACACACACAACATGACTAAGTTTTGGTGTTTGAGCTTAGTTTCTCATGTGTAAGACTTGTTTTGATCATGAGTTGGTCTTAATAATGGTCCTTAATCATATGGAATGACTAGTATCATTATTAGTTAAAACCAAACTATCTAATTTCTAACATTTAGAAATGTTTCCCCCTAAAAGTTTCCATTTTATGAAGACCAACATACCTCCATTTTCAAAAAAATAGGGACCCTTATTTAAAATCTTGAAAATTTGTACAAGGATTGGATTTTCCACTTGCTCAAATTACCATTAGAATGTTAACACATAGTGTTTATTTTAATATCATCCACACCAATGACTTAATTAACATATTTACACATGATCATTGTTTTACTCCATCTAATGCTGTTATTGGCTACTTCTTCAATGTCCAGGTTCCAGGTTCAATGAAGTCACAATTGTGTGAACATTGTTTAGGGTTTTATATCTTAATGTTAAATTAATACTTTATTAAACCTTGGTATTTAAATAGATTAATTAAATTCATGTTTAAATAGGTAAAATACTTAATCTAATATTTTGACCTAATCCCTTTTGAATTGACTTCAAATTTATGTGGGACTTAACTTGCACATGAACATTAAATTATGCCATAAAATTAATTTAAAGTTTTATCCTAAGTTTCTAATAATGTTTGTTACCATAAAAAAAAACTTAGGGTAAATTTATTATGTAAAGTTTTACTATATTTCCCAAAACCCCCTAATCCATTTTATTGTTTTCATGGACTAATTAGTCACAGGGCACTTTGTTATTTTATAATTAGTCTAAATTTTTATCCTAGGGTCTAATAATGTTTATTAACATGAATAAGACATTAGAATAATACATTATCCTAAGTTTTTTATGTTTTTTGAGCTATTAATTGTTCATTTTATTGTCTATAGGAATGGATCAATTCAAGGATGATAAGTGGTATAATCTCAGAGCTCAATAGGGAGATCAACAATATGTGGGCATCTACTCGGGTTAAATTGCTAAAGCTCAAGGATGAAATTTAGTAGTTATAAGTGTCAAAAATATAGTGGATGGAATATATTTAAGTATACTAAGATGAATGAATTATTTTGAAGCATACAACAAAAATCCTATGGTGAGTGAATAGTCAATAAGTCAAGAATGTGGTAAAGGGAAGCAAATCAACCAATCCTAGATCAATATCAATGGACTGCATTGATCTTCGTAATGAAGAAATAATGGCATGGGGAAAATTAAAAATTTTAAAGGTTCTATAAAGGAATACATAGCTACCAAATGGAACAATCATGGTGATTGTCTCAAAGATCAAAGGTCCACATTCACCCTAGTAGGATCAAGCAGATCACAATAAATGATACACATTGATCCATACTAAGAATATCCAATGGTGTGAGATAAAGATGAATTTTTAAAGAGTCTATAATGAATGTGGTATCAAAAAGTGTTGTAATCATGGTAAGTCAAACAAAGATCAACTAATCGAGTTTAATCTCTCAGATCATGATCAATGATGATCAAGGAGTTGACAATTAAATGAGCAAATATCTAATGAGAGGATATCATGTGGTAAAATGATGTTAAATGATGGTGTGTGTTTTGAAGAAGAACATAAGGCCCATGGAGATGCCAAGTGGTATGATCTTAGATGCTTGTACCAATTATCAATGATCTACCATAATTCAAGGATAGAGGACTCATTTGAAGATCAATAAAGCATATTTAATCAAGTTTTAAGATTACACAAGGTTTTGACACATGTCACAAAACACAAATGGTCAAATTTAAAAATTAATGCATAATTTGACATGATGATGCCTTATAATCAAGATAAGTTAGATGAAATATCTTGTCAACCTATAGACAGAAAGGATATAAATAAAATCTAAGGCATAAAGCTCATAGTTTGAACATAATTGGCACCATTAAAGCTCTACATAAACCTCCAAGAAATCCCTAAGTGTAAGAAAGCCCTAGTTTATCCCTAGGGTCATTGTAATCAAGCCAAGGAGAATTGAATCATCATCTACACTAAGATAATTCAATCAAGAGCTGAATTGTAATCCACTAGTGAGAAATTTGGTAAAATTCATAGTAATGGCAACTCAAAAGAATGTTTCAAAGGAAGATGTGGAACTATATTTAAAAATAGATGTTGAAGGTTGCATTTTCAAATATAATGATTTTTTTGCTACTACTTTGAACATAGGAGACAATAATTGGTCAAAATTATTTTGGATGATCAATAATCAACCAACCATTACACAGGATGAGGATAAGAATCTCTCTGCTAAGAGGTTATATGATGATATAACCACAATTTAAATGACTAGTATAGATTATGCATTAGCAAAGCCTAAGGTACTCCAATGCATTGACATTATTTCTCCCATTTTTAAGGAAACTAAAATAAATAAGGGTATGATAATTAATGAACTCAATATTAGGAAAGTTTCTTATATTTATGCTATTGCAGTTGAGTCATATTACAAACTACCCAAACCACAAATTGACCTAGCCTCAATAAATTGTTGGGCTAAAGAGAATAATTTGATGGAAACCCTTTCCATGTGGATAGATTTTGGAAAACAAGTCTTTTAAGACTTTAACAAAAACATTCTTATTAACTAATTCAAACCTGGGTTCAAAATGATAATGACTAGTTCAATAGGTTATGTGGGGATACAACCATAGCTTATGTAAATATAGTGTGGGTAACTATTGTCTAATTTATGGTTGAAAAGGCAACTATCCCCCCACTAGGTGAGATAATCAGCATCTCTTTATGTAGATAAGTATTTACAATTAGGCATAAAAATAAAGCCTATTTTTTCATGATGTCATCTCTCTTAGATTCTTTATGCGTAACTGAAAAAATCGCAAAACAAATGTAATGGTCCCAAATGGAACAAAAACTATTTTAAAAAATTACTCTAAGATTCACATCCATAAATATAGATATCTCATTCAATTTATATGTGATTGTGTCTACCTTGTCCTGAGTGAAGCCATAACTAGCATTCCAATGATAAGAATTAGCCCACTGATCAAAAAATCTATTGACGCTATGGGGGATATGTGGATATATCCAAACTAAACTATTATAAGGTTTGAAGGAACTCAAATTTATCCTTTCAAACTACCTATTCATGTCCTGAACAAGTAAGTTGAGAAGTAAATTGCATATCAACTATTATATGCCATAGATGGTCTATGGAAGACCAAAAGAAAAGGATTCTTCCACAACTTCCCTATGATAAATGGAAAGGAAATATTCAACAAAACATAGATAATCCTTCAACCTACAAATTAATGATCTCAAGCAATGAGATCCTTATGGAAAAGTTAAGGAACATTTTAAAAACAAAGGAATGTTGAATATATCCTATGATCATGAGCATGGTGCCTTTGATCCAGTTTACACCAAAGCATGCTCTTATTTATAATTCAAAAGGAGATTGAAAAAACATAATGAAAGGCATAATTCTAGGCTAGAAAGAAACCAAAAGGTGGATGATAGGTGGCAATTGGGCCCAAGATAGCACCATCTAATTAGTGGTGAATTTTTAAGACCCCCACTAGTGTAGACACAAAATATTAAAGAGGAAAGGCCAAAATCAAGTGAGATTACTTTTAATTCATCAACTCCAAAACCTTCCAAATTAGAATAACATGAATTAATTCAAGAGGAAGTCCATATGATAGACATAGACCCTTAAGAATCTATTGAGGATATATTGAAGATGCTATCTATGGCATACACAAATTTAGATGAGGAAGAGAATAAAAGTGGTGATGAAACTAAGGATTAAAAAGTGAAATCCTTGGAATTAGTAGATGTTGACACCCCCAAGAGGAAAGTAGAGACCGAACTAGCCATTGTCCCTAAAGTAAAAAGACCCAAAGTAACTTTCACTACTCCTCTAAGTGAAGTCAACCTATTCACTATAGAAAATATATTATATGGCCCACCAATTCTATAGTGGTTATTGTATGAGCCTATATTTTAGAAAATGCCTACTATTCATCATCCTTAGGCCATAATGAAAGCCATTAACATATTTTTACATCACTAAATGAAGCCTTCGATCATTGCACTATAGGAAGAGGAGACTACAAGACTAGTTACACTAGATGACATAACAAATTCATCACAAATGGAGGTCCCATCCGCAAAAGTTATTTAATCCATAGCTGGAGTTAAATTTGACCCAATATTGTTGGCTTGATAAGGGTAACCAAGAAAAAGGTCATGGTAGGTGGTGAGGAGATCACATATCAAAGGGTAGAGCCATTGACCAATTTAACTCAAAAATGAGGATAGAGGCTTAGAAAAGATACTATATTTAAACAAGATTCCTTGTAATTAACCCAAGCTCAGTCATTAAAATTTTAAGATGCCATCAAGGACTAGTAATAATAAAATAAGAACTTGGAGGAGTAGGATATCTTGTCTATTCTAAAAGCTATGATCAATATGTTGGAAGTTACTTTATATGATATGTTCAAATCCTTGAAATCAAGGAGGTCTAGATAAGATGTAGTGAGCAACCATGATACTATGGCCAAGAACCAAATAGCTTAGTGGTAGGATCCATACAATAAGGTGAAGAACTTGGTCACTATTTTGATAGAATATCAAATTCCTAATTTCAAGATAGTCAACCTTAATTGAACATGGATATGGTTCTATTGATAAAAAAGATCAAGGTTTTGAGTAAATTGTCCAAGAGTCTAGAGGATCTTTCTGAGGATGAAAAATAAATAGTGATCAGAATGAGGGATATACTAGGGACATGATCGCAAACCCATATATACTCAAACCCATTACTCTAATCACTTATGAAGAATTCAAGCTCAAGTCTACTCAAGTTATGTAGGAGGTAAGAAATCAAAGCTAGGGAAAGGCAGGGGCTGACAATAGTAGGATCTTGGACATGGTCCTAAATATAGAGGAAATTTTTGTTGAAGCTAGGAGAATTAGAGAAGTGGTAGATAGAAAAGACAAGGAATTTAAATACTTGGTAGATCAAGAAGTTTATCTATTCATGGAACCTATCATCAGCCTCAAACTGATTGATGGACAACATGAAAAGGTAATGAAGATCATACAATAGAAATAAGGGACCTCAAAAATAAATGAGTCCTTAGGTTAAATTAGTTGATTAAAATATATTCCTTTATAACTTGACATGTATAACATTTTGAAAAGATGATATTATTTTTATAAAGGTATGTGTAACTTGTAAAGCACATCGACTATAGGTCATTACATTAGGAGATGTCATAGTTATAAAACATTTTAGAAAGGAGACCTATCTATGACACTTGTAAAATTTTAATTTGACGTGACTAACCTAGATACCTTCTTAGTTCTATATATAAGGGGTATTGTCATTTGTTGAAAAGAGAGATGGGATTTTTGAGCAAAAAAACATCATGCAAATTTGTAGCAATTAATACAAGTAGAGAATTCTGAAGGGATTGTCTCATTTGTTTGCATGATTGTTATTATGACTGCTCTCTCACTTGTCTATTCTAATTTTAATATTTGAATGGTTCTTATGAATTATAGATGTGCACCTTTAAATGTATATTTGTTAATTTTATGTTAATGCCAGATTGATTGAAAGTTATTAGGTTCATTTCATTTTCTTTGCTCTTCTTGTAGATATGCTTGTGTTTTTTACTTGTAAGATAAAATCTGTAAAATGAATCCAGTTCTTATTTACATTATTTCCACTTATATGTTTGCCTAATGTGTGATAGGATTTGAAATTATGTTATTTCATGCCGTACATTGGTTAAGTACATATTTAGATGAAATTTGAATTTTGTCATAATGTCTATATTGAAGATCAAAAACATATTTTGTATCTACCTTACCCTTCCTTTTGGTTATTTTTTTGGTCAACTCATTTTAGATTAGTTTTTATTGTAAATATACATATTATCTTATATTTTAGACTTTGAATTTGAACATAATTCACTTCACTTAGTTCATATCATTTTTATTTTTATAGATTAGTTATTAAGCAACAGTTGCTCCTAGCAACCAAATATTATAAATTTTATGAAATATTTCATGTGTTATATCATTATTCACCAAAGATATCAAGAATATCACAACTTATAACTCATGTAATGGATTCTTTGAATACATAAATGAGTAGTGTTTCTTAAATATTTTGAACTACCTATGATACACTTTTAGGCATCAACACATATCAATTAAAATAAGTGACCATTGAAGTATGGGAGATAAGGCTATAGTATGGGATAAGGCCAAAATTTGGCCTTATCCAAATAGTGCATACTTATCCCAAAAGACTAGAAATTGGAGGGACGTGTATGACAAGAGAATTTAGGTTAAATAGGGATGAATAAAAATAAAATAGGAATGTATTTATGATGTTTTTAATGTTTAAAATATAGTGAAGGATATCTTATATATTATGATTTAGTGAAATGGAAGATAGACCAAGTAAGGGTAAGGATGTCTAGAATGAACACTGTCAAGCATTAATGACTAATTTTATTTGTTTATAAAAATATATCTAGTTATGGTGTTCCTCTCCATTAGCCTGCATAAGAATCTAGAACAAACCAAAATAACTAAGTAAACTCTAAAACAAGTTTTAAAAGGCACATAAAGAAAACTAAAAGAAGGAAAATTCAACATCAATAAACCATTGGGGAAACCCCAATCTAGTTTTTTGACTACTCTTGTTTATTTAGAATATCCCATTGCTAATATATTAGATAAGTTTTTTGGATGTTTTAAAGAATCATGGGAGTGATAATAGTCTATATTAATCTATAGACTAGATTACTACTTTGTCCTTTCTAATTATTTACAATTAGTTAGCTAGGATTTTTTTCCTATGTGAAGGTTTAGGGAGCTTATAAAAAAACCCATTTTCTCTACATTTTTCCCCCTCTTTTACTAATTTTGGTAGTTATCTAAATAATCTTGTTCACTTCATGTAGCCATCTCTTCTCTTGTTATTTATTTAGGTTGGGGGACCTTGGTTCAAAACCCTTGTGTCCAATTCATAACTCTAATTTTAAAAGTATTTTTACCCTTATCTAATAAAAAATAACTTTAAGAGACCCTGATGCCATTTGATTCTTTTTATAAATTGATAATTCTTTCCTAAAAGTTAAATGGAGAGTAATTTAAAATCCTCCTCTTTTTTCCAATCCATTATAAATCTTGAGTTTACTATTTATTAAGGCAAGGCTTCTCATTGTCATCAGGAAATTATTTCTTATGGATAAAAGGAAAAATATAGTAAGGGTCTTAACTAGGAGCATCCCCATGGATATTAATTACAAGTAAATAAAAAATAGGGAAATCATATAAGGGTTGTATTGGGTCATTAAGCTTCAAAAATTTACCCATATTATTGATAGGAACAATACTCTTTAGAGGTATTAAAACAATGGTATATTTAGGTATGTTTTGTTATAACCTCATAGTGTTAGAAGATTTAGGAGCAAAAAAATAAGGGATAACATATATCAAAAATAATTTTAGGACTAGGTATAGGGTTAGGTGAGTAATATTAATCATGTTAAGATAATAATAGGATCAAGTATTGGTGAATTAGAACAAAACTCTTATCTAATTTGGCATTTATCATAGGTCCAATGATATTGACCCAAGACCTTAACATGGAATATTGTACAATCCTATAAAACACTTATATAATTATTTAAAAATATCAATAATGACACCAAATTCTTATAAATATTTTATTTTATAATTATTCATTCATATACCATTATGAATCAACACACATTTGACTATTTTGCTCTAAAATTAGACCTAAATGAATAATGGTAGATTTTCTATATTGTGTTTCCATAGATAAGTTTTCCTTATAAAATATAATGACTTTTTTATATATCCTAAAAATTAATTATGATGTAAATAAATTATGTAGGTTCCTTTTTAACTCTATAATGTAGATTAGGGAATCAAGGGTTAAAGGGGATAGAGATATCATAGGGCACAAGGGTAATAAACTATCTCTATAGAAGGATAAATAATTTACAAACTTAGATAAACAATATTCTGAATTTATATACTGAGATATGCTAAAAATAGAAAGTACAACTATGTTATATATTATAATGATAATGAAAATAAGATACTTAGATTACTATGCATATTCAAATCTGATATGGAACATGCTGGAAATAATCTAGATCTAGATTTTAGATCAATCTTCTAATTCTATAAATTGTACCTCTATGGCTTTAGATAATTTCATCAACCTTGAAATATTGTTTCAACACTTCTATTTTACTTATATGTAGTTGTCTTATATTAAATACCTATTATATTTAGATTTGAACACCTAGGATAGTCTAGGTTCTATGTCACCTTCACTCTAGTGTCCTTATGTCTAGATCATGGACTATCACTCCTTGTCAAATAACAAAACCTTAGTTCTTCATGTTCATATTAGATATGGGAAAAATGGGTTATTGGGATCAAAATTTGAAGATAACCCCAATTAGACCTTTGTTAATTTATTTTTCCCATATATCTGTTACTCTTAAGAGGGTCTTATATTCATGTAGTTCTCCCCAATGTGTGGGCTTATGTATGCATAAGGATTCAATGCATGATAAAAAAATACATAGAGTGACCTAGACTGTAACTTGTAAAATATGTCTCATGGGATGATCCTTTAGTAATTCATAGTTATAAATGTGTCATACCTATGATTGATATGGAAATAGGATAAAATAGGGAAGCTTTACTCACTTGAAAGCTTGATTGAATTATTTTGGTCATTTTCCTTGTGAGTTATTAGTATGTGCTAGGTAAAGAATGAATGAGGATTGATCATGTATTTATACCAATCCTTTTGGAGAATATATAAAATTAAATCACTTAGGTTGAACATAAGGATAAATTTAATTTATAAATTGGATCAATTTAGAAAATTAAACACTTATGTTGGGATAAGACACTTGCATCGGTGTAGATGTCTTAATTGGATTCAAGTGTCCAAACATCTAGAAAGCATGCATAGATCCAACACTTGTATAAATAAAAGATAAGTAGGTTTATAGCATTTTGAGTATGATATAAGGTCTAAGTCATTAGAATAACATTGGTTAGACTAAGATATAATCAATTTATCATAGAGAGATAATGTATGCGAGCCTTTTGGTAGTGGGAAAGGTCTATAACTGAGAGAAAAACCAAGGTCTATAATTTCCAAGTGTATAAGAGTGAAGTGGTATATAATTCAAAAATAGTGTCTACATTTCCCCCTTTTAAAATAGTAATGAAATTTCTAATTTAAAGGGAGAAAAATGGGTACATGGGTGTGTATAACACACCTTATCTTTGTGTGAGTCCAAATTGAGTGTTTTTATAGTGAGTAACCTAAAACTAATAACATGTTATAGTATATAACCAGTGCATCTAAAATTTAAAGCATTGAAATGTTTGAAATTTAAAAGAGAGCAAGGTTGAGGTGTACACATGTGTATCGATTTAATTGCCTTTATTTTTAGAAATTTGATTTGAAAAGACTATTATTATGAATCATTAGGGATGATATTAAGACAAATATAAAATCTTGAAAGTGTATAAATATATAAATATTGGAATTTATATGCCCCCAACCTTGGAGAAAAAGTGAGTTTCCACCTGATAGTTGAGATTAGCTCAACTAGGCAACACAATCATATTTATAACCTGGTGAATGTGAGTCAACCAAGTCAACATACACTATAAACATGGTAAGGTTGAGTGTTATAATCACCTTAGTCATAGCAAAAGTAAACCAGCTACTATAGTATATTTGCTCGATTTAATCAATAAAAATCCAACCTAGTGAGAAATATGAAAGAATTGATTTTATTTTGTAATTTATGTGACCTTTTCATAGCATATACATCTTTTATATGTCTCATGCTAAAAGCTTGGTATAAAAATGGTACCAATGTATAGAATTATAGCACAATTGTGTATATGAATCATATAACTATGAATATTTGGCCAATTTAAAAACTAAATAAGCATGGATAACATGTTTTCATAACATTCCCCCTCTAGAATTTGAAACTAAGAACTAGTGTAAGTGTGGAGAACATGTTTCCAAAACATGCGCCCATGATATATCTAAAACTAGTGACTAGTATGAATGTGGAAAACATGTTTCCAAAACATGCCCCCACTATATATCTAAATATATGAACTATGAAAAAATGTGGAAGCCATGTCTTTATGACATGACCCGACTAATATGATGCACTTTTGAATGAGGGGAAGTAGAAACTAGTATTTAAATTACCTCAAAATGATAAGATAACCATGTAAATTATGAATGTATCATGTAAAATATGATCACATAAATTCCTAATATGCATGACATAGATCATGAAAATGTATGGATAGTAATATTACAAGCTCACAAAGTAGTTAAGCACACACAAAATGGTGCTCAAAAGTAAATCAAAAGGCAATGGTATAAGGAGACCTTGAACAAGGGACATGCTCAAATTCCTCAAAATCTAAGGAACACGACTTAGTCAAATTTCCATAAAATTAAGCATGCCATATTGAAATGTCCATACAATAAGAAATGACATATTTAAATATCAAAGAGTCAAATGAAGGCATGGGGGATATATACAATGGAGCATATTGAAATGACCCCAAAAAAAGATAATACACTTCTGGAAGTGCATAAAGAAAAGAATAAGACATAAGAAACTAACATAAATATATCATACTAGTCCTTGGATATATGTGTTAGGAAAAAAAATAAGTACATAACATAAGAAATATAGTAAAAAATATATAAATAGGGATACAAACATGTGTAACTATATAAACTCAAACATGAAAATAGAAAGTGATCATAGAATAATATAACCTAGATGAATTATGATCAAATAAGTAGATGCCCTTGATGTTCACATGACATGAGTAGAGGGAAGGCCTAATAACTAAAAGTGTATTGATCATGTATTTGTGTATGCCTATATCACACTCAAAAAATGAGTGAAACTCACATGTATATAGAAATAATTGATATGTTATCTACTCATATGAAACTAACATATATGTAAGGAGTTAATAGAACATGTAAATGTTGAAAATCATTTTGGATTTTTTTTTATTTTGTTGATTTGTTGGTATGTGTGTGTGTATGTCTATATATATATATATATATATATATATATATATATATATATATATATATATATATATATATATATATATATATATATATATATATATATATATATATATATATATATATATATATATGAGAATTTGAGAGGATTAATCAAATAATTCCACATCATCAAAAGGTATAGGATCACACCCCTTTCTTATTGTGATGCATGCTCACCTCCTCAATGTTTTTGTGTAAGGGTTTATTTAGAGATGTTAGTGGGGAGGGATGGTCATATCCATCATTATGAAAATAAATCTCCCTATCCATAAAAATAAAGGTGATACACATATCTATAATATTTACTATTGCATTTTAATCAGTAAATCCATGTTGTCCATATTTAAATGTCAGAAGTGGGTCCTAATCTAATATCATATGATCATGGGGACCACATGTAGTCTACATGTTTTGGTAAGTGATTGCACCCATGATATTATGGAATCAATGGGGATTATGTTAATTAAATTGTATTATATCCCAACTATTGAATAACTGTGGTGCTATAAATTTTATCTTGATTGTTTCTATCAAATTTAAGATGTTGATAATATACTCCATCAATATTAGTAGTAACAATTAGATATTCATGCCTTGGTCATTTTGAATTATAGTTTTCTTGTGCACCCTTTGAATTATTATGTCTTTTCCACTTGTCAGGCATAATTTTTATGGACCCTCACTCTTAAGTTTCAAAATTTGGTTGTATAATGCCTCACATTGATTTTCAGGATGGCCAATGATAGTTATAATATGGTGATGATTTTTAAAATAAAAAATCTACTACTTCATCTCTGACTATTAGAAGGTAAAGAAACATGTTATGTTCAAGTAACATGGAAATTCATATATATATATATATATATATATATAAATCTTGGTTTATTTTGATCTATAGAATCAATTGTGGAGTCTTATGAGAGACTTCCACATTATTTACATGATGCATATAAATTTGACCCTTATAAGGTTGAATTAATGTGTGAAACTAAGAGGGATGTATGGAATAAAAAGTATTTACATGTTCATTTAAAAAAAATCATTTTCCCTTATCTTGATTTGGTTATGTACTCTTCAATGGCGAGTTTAGATTATATGTACCAAGACATATAGATGTGAATAGGTTATGTGCCAAATGTGCAAGTAAATTAAAATATATTTTTTAAAATGTTTTATCTAGCATATCATGGGCTAGATCATCATCACTATCATAGTGATCTAAAACATGGCCATCTTTATACTCAATATCTACCATTAAAAGAAGTTCAACTATTTTATTTTCTTTCAATTTTGGTATCATTGATTCTTTTGACATTGGTTATTATTCTAGATTTGCATATATATGCACCTTAGTGTTTAATGATTTATTTTCATCCAATGATAAAAGAGTCATTGTACTTAACTTACCTATTTCAAAATAATGAATATTTTTATGTAGAATATATTATTTAGGTGGCATGGTATAGGGATACCATCCATGATGGAATGCATTATTTTGAAAAATTTAAAGGTTTCCTCATTAGTAGGCATTAAAAATAGGGTCCCATCATGTAAAAAACTTTAGACATTGATGTATTATAGATGGGATGACCTCCATTATATGTATCCAAGGTCTACCCAAAAGAACATTATAATGTAATGATTGATAAATTATGTGAAAAGTAGTTGGAACCCTTTTTGGTTCCACTATCAAATCTAATGTTATTTAGCCAATCAGGGGTCTATGTGAATTATTACATCTATTGATGTGCATAATTGATTTTTGTATAAGATTGGTATTAATTCCCAAGATTGTTAGGAAATTTGTGGTAGAATGTTTAGGCTGATACATTATCAATGAGCATCCTTTTAATTAGTTTTGCATGCATAAGAACTTGTATGAACAAAGGCAAATCATGGTTATTGATATCCCTAGATGGTAAGTTTTTTGAATCAAAGGTAATAATTTTTGCATTATTTTTTATATTTAGCATAATATTTTCAAAGTAATCTAGTTCGATATCAGTTGGAACTTGGGTATCATGTAATTATTCATATAGGATATCCTTATAGATAATGGATTATTTTAGAATTTTGAGGATTGAGATATTAGCATGTGTGTTCCTTAGTTTATCAACAAGGTCATATAACTTATATTCACTATTTTTGGCTTAGAAATCACCTAATATATATTAACAGGTGGAAAATTAGTCTATACACACTTACCTTTTTGAGTAGTGACAACATGGATTATAAAATCTAATATAATTTATGGGTGAATAATGGGTATGGGATGGTGAATGTCACACGAATAAGATATATGTGGAGAAAATTATTGAGAGTAGGCATGCTAGCATATAGATACTAGCTCTATAGTATTAGAAAAGAAATTATGAAGAGAGATTATGTGTTATTTTCATTGTAAAACCCTTTAATTATATTGATGTATTTACCTACTTCATTGAATGATATGTATGATTAAGAAATTATAGTAACAAATCATAGTTATAATTACAAATTGGAGTAAAAAATGGGCTATAAATGCATCCATATTTCCCACATTTGTAATAAAATGAAATCTAATTTTTAGCCTTTGAGATATTATTCAATTAAAAATTAGAAATTATAAATAGATAATTAAGAAATCCTATATTAATATCTATGGTGTTGAAGACTAAAGGATGAGTTCACCAAATGTTCAACCCTAAAATATAGATTATGGAATATATAGTTAAAGGGGATAGAGATATCCTAAGGCACAAGGGTAATAAACTATCTCTATATCAAGCTAATTAATCTACAAACTTAAATAAATAATATTATGAATTTATACACTGGTATTTACTAAAAATGGAAAGTACAACTATGGTAGATATTAAAATGATAATGAAAACAAGATATTTAGTGAGATTATTGTGCACACTAAAATATAATATGGAACATCATAAAAAAACTTGATCTAGATTCTAAATCAATCACCTGATTCTATAAATTATACATCTATGGCCTCAGATACTTAGATTGACATTAAAATATTACATCACTAGTTTTTTCTAACCTAAAAATTGGTGTATAGTATGGAATACCTACTAGATATAGATGTGACCACCTAGGATATTATAGGTTTTATGTCACCTTCACTTTGGTGTGATTAGATTTGGATCATGAGCTATTACTCCTTATCAAGTAGAAAAACCCTAAATTTTCATTTTCATTATGGATATGGAGAAAATTGATTAGTGAGATCAAAATGTCAGGATAACCCTAAAGACCCATCTATAAATGTGTGTTGCTTACATAGATACTAATTTTAAGAGGCCCTCCAAATCATGTAGTTATCCTTTACATGTGATATTTTATGTGCATAAGGATGTAATGTGTGATAAGCAAGTGCATAGAGTGACATAGTTTGTAGATTATAAAATATGGCTCATGGGACACTCCGTTAGTAATTCAAGCCTATAGATGTGTTTTTCTTATGAATAATATGGAAATAGGAAAAAATAGGGAAGCTTTAATCACTTGAATTATTTATGGAATTTTTTTAGTATTTTGCCCTGTGAGTTTATAGGTATGTGTTAGGTGAATAATGATTGAGGATTGATCATGTATTTATACCAAAAATTTTGGAGAATATTTAAAATTAAACACTTAATAATACCATAATGATACCCTTCATTTTTAAATTGGATGACTTTACGGTATTAGACACTTGTTTTGGGATAGGATACTTGCATCAATGTAGGCTTATGACTAGAAAGCAAGTGTATGGATAGATACAAAATAGACACATGTATAGAGCTTAAAAAAATAAAAGATAAGTAGGTTTATATAATTATGATCATGATATAAGGTATTATTTATTATAACAACAATGGTTGGATTAAGATATAAACAAATTGGCATAGAGAGATAGTGTATGTGAGCTGTTTGGTAGTGAGAAAGGTCTAGAATTGAGAGGAACAACCAAGTTTGTATTTTCCAATTCTACAAGACTGGGGTGATATATAAGTCATAAATAGTGTGCATAGTTTTTTATCATGGGGAAATTCACATCACATAATTCCTTGTATAATATTTCCTTATAAATAGTTGATTTATTCAATTATTTAATAATAACTCCTTGTGATGGATTGGTAAATTTGGAATAATATGGTAGTCTTATTGAATGCTTAAGTGTTTTAGTATTATTGGTAAATTATTGATAGATTAGTAATATGATTACACCTATTTTGTATTTATATGAGACTCTTTGGGTAATTTATCATATCAATAGCATGCAAGATATATGGGATGACCCATAAGAATGATTTGAAGTTTAAATATGACAATTACTTAGTATGAGATGGAAATGTTAGACTTAGATGCTATCATGAGACAATATGTTTACATTATAACATTATTACCTAGTTTTTTAACACTAAATTGGTCATGTAATCCTTATTTAGGTAGATAGGGTTAATAATATAGAAATTATAATGCACAAGGGTGATGATAAGATCTATAGTAAACCAATTGGGTGCTAAACTCAGATATAAGCATACACTTAATTTATTAACTAAGATAGGATACAAATATTAATTATAGTAATGTTAAGTATAAAAATTAAAAATAAATAATGTACTTAGCTTGTTCTAATTCTAATGTAGTTATGGATCTAGAATAGGTAGAAAGTAGATTGGAAGATGATTTTATAATAGTCATTAGATTTGATATTTAACACTTATCAATCTACGGACACTAACACGAGCCTACGATGGTTTCATTGATTCTAGCATCTAACCTCAAAAAAAAATTCATGTATGAAATACCTACTAGAAAAGGATGGAAAAACCTAGATGATTTTGGGTTTGACTTTACCTTTACTCTAGTGCATTCAAATCTAGGTCATGGACTATCACTCCTCATGAATTTGTAAAACCTTAGTTCTTAATATTCATAGAGACATTGGGGAAATAATGGGTTATTAGGCACATAATGTTGAGTTGACCCCAAATACCCCTATGTTAATGAGCATTTACTACATCTTATATGCTTTGAAGAGGGACTCAAACTGATGTACTTCCCCTCTACATGTTGGCTTATGTGTGAACCATGTTATGTGAAAAGAAAGTAAAATAATGACCTAACTTATAACTTGTAAAATTAGGTTCTTGGGTTTCTCCTTTAGTACTTTAACTTGTATATATCACATCCTATGACTAGTATGTAAATCATGAAGATTTTAATCAATTAAATTTTTTAATAAGGTGTTTTGTAATCTTTAGGTATTTTATAGGTGAGGAATGCATGAGGGTTTATCTTGTATTTATATCAATACCTATGGATAAGTAACTCACATTAAAGTAATTAGGCCAACCATTAGGATACATTTTATTTAAAAATTGGATGACTTAAGGGTACTAGACAATTATGTCAGGTTAGGTCACTAGCATCAATGTAAGTGTCTATCCCCAACATTAGTGTTTAAGGAAAAGGAAAGTAGGAATAAACTCAAAAATTATAGAGGTGTAATATAAGTAGGTTTTAATCATTCTAGGTATATGCATCTAATTTTTCTCACCTTAAAAATTTTATTAATCTTGTTAATTCATCTTATAACCATAATCTTAATCAAATAATTAAAATCCTATTTACTATATAATATTTCCTATATCCCATAAATTTTTTGATAGCCATATGACCAATTAATCACCCTATTATCCTAATAATAATCCTATTTAACTACTAATCCTATTGTATTAAGTACCCACTATCCCACTTGCAAATTAAAATTTCATGTTTATTCAACTACTTCATACCCAACCTACAACCCTAGCTTCTCCTACATCCCTATGAACATTAGACCTAATTTAGTCCCCATCTAATCACCATTATAACCTAAACTATCCTAGAATATATATAAATATAGAAGCCTCTTTAATATTCTATAAGTCTCTAAATTAGAGGCTTCTAAATAATTTAAAATTCCCCTAAAACTCCTTCTACCATCCTATAATTACACATTCTTGGAACATAGCCAAGCTAATAAGATTTTTAAAATCCATAAGCCTTGAATATACTCTTATTTAGCCATATTAGAGCATCTATACTCTCGTAAAATCCATTCAACTATCTAAGGAATCCATTGGAGTCATAATGAAACTACCACCATATAATCCACATCAAAATCAAATCACATTTGAATCTGTTGGAAAATCTTGGAGAGAAGCTACAAGGGATAAGGTGATGGTAATATTTCACTCTTAGATTATTTATTGTTCATTGATTTCTCTCCTTGTGATGTTATTGTAATTTTAGGTTTTAGTTACTATTTATATTAATTTTAATCAATAACTCAAAAATACCATCATACATTGGTGACCATAGTGGGAAAACCCCTTCAAATTAACTATTTTGCATGTTATAAGTATTTTTATATCTTATAAGACTAATTGTATGAAAGATAAGCTTTGGATTTTACCAATTTCTCATGTCTAGATAAATGATAGTTTTGTTATGTAAATCATAATATTACATTGGCAAATTTGACTTCTAAAAAGCAATCTTGCACTAACCATACTTTTTAACTACTAATAAATTTCTATTTTGGTAGGTTTCAGACTTTCTGAAATATCACATCTTGAAAAGGGAAAATTTGATAAAAAGATATAGTTTTGACCATTAATCTAAAGTTTTGATATAATATAGTTAAAAAAATAGTCTTAGATGCTTATTTTTGCTTTTTGTAGGTCAATACTAATCATGTTTACCTTGTAGGGATAAGTTGATAGAACTAATATCTTGAACATTAGTAGTTATTTTCTACTAATAAATACCATTGATTTACACTCATGATATTGACATATAATCATAGTATTGACTTCACAAAAGGTGATTATAAATTTTTGATTAAAATCACTAGGTTAACCTGGTAAACTTGACTATCTAATAGTTTATCTGTGTCTTCTTGATTATCACCTATTCATATAAGGAAATAGGAGCTACCTAAAGTAATATAAAACGTCTATATATACCTCTTTTTCCACCTAGTTCAAAACCACATTTTTCAAAAAGAATTTTTGTCTATTATAAGTTATTTTGTCTAATCATAGGTTTTTTTAAATTAAATACATTAGGGAGAATATCATCTTGTAAATATTACATTTTTATTTCTATTAACATCCTTTTGTAAATCCTTTTAAAATTTCATATTATCTACATAATCAAATTCTCTACATATTGTAAATATTCTATAAATAAGTATAAATTTTTATCTTTTCAAAACCATAGATTGAGTTAGGCGATATTGATTAATATAGGTGATTTTGTGAATAAATAGGTGGTTTTGATATAAGTAATTTTAATAGTATATTTGTAGATATAGTCTTAGTTTTTGGTCATTCTAATCACCTTATAATCTTATATAAATATTTTAAATCACCTTGTTAATATTTTGTCTATCTAACTGCTAGTTTTTTCAAGATTTTTTTGCTTGCAAAACTACATATTGTGACTTGAAGTATTGAATGTTGACTTATATAATTACCTAACCACATGAAATTTTTCATAAACCATATAATTAAGGTCATGGTTAGTTAAATAATTACAAAATTTAATATTATCCAATTGTGATATTACCCATAACCTATAGTTTTGTGCTCTATAGAAGTGGTTTTGTACTAAATTGACTATGTAATTCCATTTTTATAGAAAAAGGGGTGGTTTTGACTATTTTAAAACTATTAATCACTTTCATGCAATACCATCTTAGTGCCAGGCATTATATTATCTATCTAAATCATGATTTTTGAGGAACATTGCTCAACCTAAGAATTTTTAATCTTGAACTTGTATATACCTTTATGTGCTTTGATTTTTTGTTTAATTTCCTCAAATAGGTAATTAATAAGATAAATAAATAAAAAATTGTTAACCCATTTTGTTCTTAGGATATCATGTGACATGGAATTCATCCCCAGACAATTTCTTAGTTACTATGGTTTGGTGATGTAGATTTCATCACCATGCATTCAACCAAACTTTGTGTTATAGTGGAGTATAAATATTAGGGATAACTATCATTATGCTAAAAAGTTGACCCTATATAGGTAATCCATAAAGGGAAAGAATTGAATTTTTAAACCAGGAATTAGAAAAAACCCTACATATATTTTGGCCCCATGTACCTTCATGTACCTTAGGGATACCCATAGATACCCTTTTATATATCTAGTTTAATACCTATCAACTTTAAAAAGCATTTTACTTCCAACATCAACATCAGCTCTTAAGTGACTATAAAGTACAAAATGGATCAAGAGGGTTCAATAAACTTCATAATAGGTCACCAATCTACAACCTCATTTATAAATTCATTATATGTTACAAGTTTTGGATTACACACCTATTTAGTTGACTAATAATTAGACTTGTGATTGGGCATGCTTGTGTGAGTGTTGTGTTAAGGTCAATATTATTTGCGTTCGAAGTCAACATATCCATTTTATTACAAAAATCACATAGTTAATCCTTAGGACATATCCCATCTTAAGATCAAAAACAAACTATTTTCATCTCAAAATCACCATCCACACCTTTTGGGTATTAAATTTTTTTCTTGAAGCCAAAATTTAGTGGTCACTCATCATTATCTATCTCATTCATCATTTCATCCTTGATAAAAAAATTTCAAATCTTAAAACCTTGTTAGGTTTAGTCTAGCACCCATCATCTTATCATCTTACCTCCTCATACCTAACACCCATCAAATTGTCATCTTCCTAGTGTAAAGGGTATCTAGTCATCTCACCTTCTTTATCTCCTTACAATATTAAACCCTTATTAGTTATTAGTTTGATAATATTTTATCAATTTAGTCTTCTTATCCTAAAAATCAAATCTAAGTCACATCTAATCACCTCTCTTGACAACTTATAGTCTTGGGTTTAAGTAAAATTAGTATACAAAATCACCTTATCTCTTGTAATATTATACCAAATCCACACCTAATCACTATTATCACATCACCTTCACCATCTAATATGACTATTAAAACCCATTCCAAAATTCTATGAATTTGACAAGGATCCTTGTGAATATAGGTGAATGAAAATAGGATATTGATGAGACACATAATAACATACACACCCTTGGAGAGGAAGACTAATTTACAAATTAATTCTTCAATGGTGATGAGGTTAGGACATATTTTGACCAATACATCTATTATGACCATGATTAAATTATTTCCTAGGTCATTATAATGATGGTCATGAACCCCATACCTTTGATCTAATCCTCTTACAACATCTCATCTACCCATATAATAGACAAAATACTCCACCTCATTAAAATAATGTCAACCAATAATAAGAAGAAGATAACCCTATAGACCATGAATAAGAACTACATGAATAATAAGAATCCACACAAAATAACCACATTGAGGCTGACAAGAGGAGATCTACCTTAGAGGATTAAGTATACCAATTAACTCAATAATTAATTCTATTTCCTCCTAATTTTATGCTCAAAACCAAAGACCCACTTCACCAAGATAGAACATTAGAAATACCAATCCCAATCACTCAAGACTGAGAATGATCTAAGCACAAGCCTCCAATCCCCTAATAGACCTTCATTCATTCAAGAGTTGAGGATGCTGAAAGAGACTCTTCAACAGATTTATCCTTGCTCCCAAATAATGAGATATAAATATGAATATTTTTTCACATCTCTCTTAGATATGAGTATCTTATAAGTACCTTTCCCAACACACTCTAAGATTCTAAAATTTGATAAATATAATGAAAAAGGTGATCCATGTGAGCATGTGCACCATTTCTATGTGGCATGTCACAAGGTTGCATATGATGATACTTACCCTCTCAAACTCTTCCCTAAAATCCTCATAAGACGTACACTAGAGTGATCTATGCATCTACCCTTAGGGTCCATGTCTAGTTTTGGAGAGCTAACAAAGAAATTCATGCAACATATATCCTTCAACATTGAACATGGCATCTCTATTATAGATATTTATAATAATAAGTAGAGGAATGGAGAGAGCTTAGCCTCATTATTAAAATCATGGAGAAGCCTCAGTAGTTGATTATATTACACAATTCTTGAGAAGAAGTTGGCCAAACTATTCTTTAAAAATATCAACACTAAATCAAAACATCAATTAAAGTTACAATATGGCAAGTTTTTCAATGAAATTATAGAAAAAGGGGATTTAAATTAAAAAGGAAATAATTGAGAATGGGAAAATCAAATTATATATCCAAAATGAATAGAGTTAGAATCAGGACAATACCTTTTTGGGTAAGCCTAAGGCCTTCAACAAGAATAAAAATATCATAGGGGATGGTGTAATAGATTCTAAATATGTATAGATAGTGCAAAAATCTTCCCCTACCTCTAAAAAGCAAAATGTCTCCACTATAATGGTACCAAGGGGAAAACCAAATCCCCAAATGGGAAAAAGGCGTCTAACTAGTCTTGGGTTTCCTATAAATATGGTTTAATAATAACTAATCATTGTTAATATGATTACTCTCCCAAAAATTTGACCATTGGATGATAGCAAGCCATAACTAAATTGGTATTGAGAAGATTTTTTCCAATATCACAGGTTTAAGGGACTTGATATTGATAAATGCATGTATTTAAGGAACTACATCCAATATTTAATTGATAAAGGAAATATATAAGAATAAGGGGAAAGCTCAACTAGTCAATCTAAGAATTAACAACTGGGAATATATCAGAACCCCTTATCTAAGCATGATTAGAGGTAAAAGAAATAACTCAAAGATCAAAGTCAAACCTTCACTTCCAATGTAACTAATTATCAGTCCATCCCATAAAAATACATTAATACCTTTAAAATATAAGGTCCCCAAGATCCCACACATCCAACATCCTTAAAATTAACAAGGTGATAACTGATTGTGTAGTTACTATATGGATTGGAAAAATTAATATGATATCTCAAAGACCAATCCACCTCCATGTCTCAAAGAGTCAATCCACACCCAAAATACCAATCTGCCTCCATGTCTCAAAGAGTCAATATCTCTAAAAAAGTCTCTATTTATTTTAACAAAACCATATGATATCATCCAACAAATTGAGAAGAATCAGACTCAAATCTCTCTCATGGATCTTCTTGAAATATCATCGATACATTGGGAGATAATAAAGTCCTACATGAAATAAAAGTTCCTAGGAATATTGATACAAGTCAATTTTAGGCTTGGTGGATCATTTATCTCCTTCCCAATAGATTAATTTTAGTGCAACAGATATTAAACCTATAGGCCCTCATCATAACTATCCATTATTCATTAAAATTTACATTGATAATCACAAGATCCCATGAGTACTTATAGATGGAGGGTCAACCTTAAATTTGTGAAATCTTCACTTCCTTAAGAAGTTTGGTTACTCTGGGTCTTCATTAAGGCCTACTTTGATAATGATTAAAGTATATGATGATAATGATAGGCCATCTATAGGCACTATTTATCTTCCTATAGCTTTGAGAGTAGTAGTCCATCAAACCCTAATTCATGTAGTAGATGTTGATCTACCATATAATCTACTTTTGGGATACCCATGGATTCATGAAATGAGATCAGTTCCCTCTACTCCTCCATCAATGTCTAAAATTTAATCATACTAGAATGGATGTTACCATCACAAGGGAAATATAACACTTTGGTATCTTTCAAATGGAACAATCTAATCCTACTTATTATTGCCCTAACACTCATATTTCCTCTTATAATCGCAAAGCTATAAAATATATCCAACGTAATGATCTATCACCTACTTCATCTAAATCCCCAAACATCACTCATCTTAAAATCACTTCCAAGGGTTGTGGAGAGTATGAATACAAGACTTTTTTTTTCATAAACCTACCACTTTCCCCATGTAACTATGGGTTCCTGACCATGAGGTATGATAAACTTATTATTTATCAATTTGGATCAATGGATTTCACTAGTGTAGGTATGTTATCAGATGAATAATTTGAATAATTAGATGATTCATGGCTCATTCATAGAGAGGAGGTCCTAAAATTTCATAATAAAAAGTACCTTCAACTCTAAATGATGATTCAAAATATTAAAGAAAAGGGTAGAGGATTAGAGAGAGATGAACAAGGCAAGATTAAACTTATAAGGGTTAAAGAACACCCAAAACATCTTGGCCTAGGTTACAAAGCTCTAGGAATTACCTTAAGCACTATTGTCATGCATACTTATTTAGTCATTAAAGAGCCTACCTTTTATGAATAAGTTGAAATAGGTTCTATTTAAAGTCTTTATGAGGACTTGGCTACCACCAATCTCTTTCCTAACACTACTATCTCCACCATCAACATATCCATCCATTATCCCATAATTATAGATTGGGATTATAAGAATGAGACTTATTTTGATATATTCTAGAATGATGAGGCCATTATTGAATATCTAGGAGCTAAATATTTTATACCATCAAGAGACCACAAGAAAGGATTCTCTATCAATCTAAATGAATCTACATATTTTAGAGAGAAACAAATGTCAATAAATCAAATCAAGGAAAAATAATAAGAATATGAGGATCCCTCTCCAAATATGTAATAAATCTTGCCCTCTCCTGACAAACAAGAGTCTTATCTATAATTAAATATAAATCTCCAAAATGAATTTGCTTCAGAAGAGTAATTACCACTTCCCCCAACATATCTATAGGATCAATCACCTTATATTATTGAGGAGGTTATAAAATAGAATCTTGGAATAGATAAAAGTCCTAAAATTTTCAAATTGGGGGTTATTATTACATCTAAAGAGTATCAAGTCCTCATTTAACTTATTAAAGAATATATATATATATATATATATATATTTGTGTGTTTGTGCATGTGTGTGTGTGTGTGTGTGTGTGTGTGTGTGTGTGTGTGTGTGTGTGTGTGTGTGTGTGTGTGTGTGTGTGTGTGTGTGTGTGTGTGTGTCTGTATGTATGTATTCACATGGAGCTATTTTGACATGCCTAGGCTAAATCCAACCTTGGTAGTGCATAATTCTATATTTCATCCAAATACCAAACCAATTAAATAGAAACTTTGAAAAATTCACCCCAAGGTGACCCTCCTGGTCAAAGAAAAATTTGAAAAGAACTTAAAAACTCTATTTATCTATCTAATTAACTATCATGAATGGATATATAATATTGTCCTTATGGCCAAATAATAGAGAGGAATTAGATTTTGTACCAAATTTTGAGATATAAATAAGTATTATCCCAAATATGAATTTACCTTACCCAATATCGACATGATCATGGACTCTACTTTAGGGTATGATATGTTTTCCCTCATGGATAGTTTATCTAGTTATAATCAATTAAAATTTCTCCCAAAAATCAGCACAAAATTACATTTATCACTCCATGGGGGACCTTTTTCTACCAAGTAATTCCTTTTGGTATAAACAATGTGGGATCCACTTACCAAAGGGATATGACAGTAATATTCCATGATATGATGCATGATATTGTATAATATTATGTCGATTATATACTAGCAAAGTCTAAACTTCAATCAAAGCATCCTATGGTCCTACAAAGAACCTTTTTGTGGCCTAGATAATACAAGGTTATAATAAACCCTAAGAAATGTGTATTTGGAGTCACCTCAAGTAATATTTTGGGGTTCATAGTCTTTATAAGAGGTATTGAATTAGATCCTACCAAGGTAAAATCTATTTTTAAATACCTCATCTTAAGAACTTGAAGAAGTTAATAAGGCTTTAAGGGAAAGTATAGGCTATTCATCAATCTATATCACAATTGGAAGATACATGTCATCCCTTCACCTATATATTAAATAAGGGAGCTCATTTCAAATGGAACTTATAATGTCAAAAGGGTTTTGATAATCTAAATCAATATTTTTTGAAGCCTCTGATTTTATCACCACCTATCATAAGAAGATCATTACTATTGTATATATTTACTACACCTTGTGCTATAGGGTCCTTACTAGCTTAGCATAATGATGAAGGTAAAGAAATAATAATTTATTATCTAAGTAGAACTCTAATCTCATACGATATTAACTACATCCATATTGAAAAAGCTTATTTTGCCATAGTCTTCACCTCCCAAAAACTCTAACACTATATGTTGAATAACCAAGTCAAGATCATAAAAAGGTTGATCCACTCAATTACATGCTGTCTAAATAAACTTTAAAAATAAGAATGGCCATATGGATCATGTTACTAAGTGAATTTTAAATAGAGTATATAAATTAAAATGACATTAAAGGACAAGCTATTTCGGATCAACTTGTATTAGCACCTATCACAGACACCAAGAATTTAATCACAACCTTCACAAATGAGTCTATATTGGCTA